>CANSZD010001395.1:0-165000 GCA_947648045.1 Beta corolliflora
TTGAAAATTCCTAGAATTTTTAAAATCTATGATTTTCTTCTAATGGACATCTCATATGATCCTAGTACTTCTTATGAAAAATAATGAAGGCGATAGTATTCCCTAGAATTAAGATGAATAAGCCAAATCATCTTTAAACGTATATTGATATCATTAAGGATTTTTTTGATTTTTACGCGATTTAAAAACACCATTTTCGAAATACTTGCGCTTATAAGTTCATTTTTTTAAATAGCAATGCTTATATGGCTTTACATCTCTTTCATCATCACACATATTTCGTCCAAGAAATAAATCGGTCTTAAAGAAGGGTTTAAACGCATATACGTTTCCAGTGAATAGAGATTGAGGTGGTGGAATCGTGCTTAAACCGCTTTTCGAGGATGATTTTCTTGTGAAATATGTCGATTGGTAGGTATGTAAAAACGCTTTCCGAGTCGTATAAGGTGGTTATTTTTAAAAATGAAGCATATAAGGGGTTATATATTTTGAAAAATTTGATTTTATAAGGTGGTTAAAAGTCGAAAAATTCATCATCGATGATTCGAATAAGACTTGATATATCGTATGTCATTAGTAGATTAAGTACACATTCACAATCCTAATCATGAACAATGGAGTTCATTGATTAGATTGTTTTGAAAGTATAGTCTACACTATCCAAAAAGGACCTTGCATTTTAAAAGGATATTGCGATGTTCGGTTACGACGTGTCATACAATGATGACGTTCATCTTATTAATTATTGGTTATGTTTCTAGTATTGGTAATGGTGTTATATCAAGAAAGTCATCTAAACCAACTTTTTGTTGCTGAATCTACAACGGTATTTGAATTTATTGCACTAGAATTGGTTGGACACAAAGCCAATTGGCTAAGATCTGCTCTTCCTCTCAATTCAGTAATATAGTCTTTCAACTTTCAGTTTTAGAAAATTAAGGAAAATGAAAGGAGGAAGTCTTTTTGAGGTACGCTTTTGTCTTGGACCCTGTTCTTTCTTTCTTCTTAGCTTTAAATTAAAATAAAAAAAGCGATAAATGTTTATTGGAATGGTGTAAAAAGCAAATAAATAAGGGCCAGCGTATTTTAAAGAAATAGGGGTATTTTGGAAAGCTTTATGTAGAAATGAAGGATAATTTAGTCGAAATAAATTGATAAAAAAAAAAAGTAAATAGGCACAACATTTTGGGACCTGCGGAATGTGGAAGCTTCCGATTTATATTATGGGACGGAGGGAGTAATAGCAAATACTCCATTGTCGGGGGTAGCCAACTCCATGATCTCCAGACTCCATGCATTGCAGTTCACAAGCTAAATTGAGTAGTAGAAAAATAAAAGCTTGTACCGTTTTTTTTTAAGTAATAATTTTCTATAATTATGTAAACTTCATATCGGGAAATGTGTCGACTTAAAAAACAAAAAGAGGAAATTTGAAACAAGGGCGTAATGGAAAATTAAAGGTGGAAATAATGGGATATTATACATGAGTATGTAAAAATATGAGAGGAGCATTATTGGAAATCCTCTCAAGACTCACCATGCCTTAGTAGAAAAATGGTGCTGGAATCCGAACAAGGAATTGTTTAAGAGCTTATCAAGCGTAAATCTTGATAAATAGCAATATTAAGGATATCTAAATTTATTAGATCAAAGAAACTCAAAAGAATTCTAGTCATGTATACTCCAATCCTTTAATGATAATGATGTAGTACTTTTATTGTTATAGGTGCAAGATGGGCTATTATCCTTTAGTATTATTTTATCTTTCCTACTTGGAATTTTGATACTATTCACAATTAGAGAGAATCTTCTAAATTTTTACCAATATATAAGGAAAAATATAGTCGTAATGAAATTCTTGTTTGATTCGTTTTGACTAAGTACTCGATTAATATTAATCGTTGTATTTTTTCTTAATATGTAATGAAAAATATTTAAAAGTACGATAAGTGCGTTAGAACGCGCAGTTTGTTAAAGTAGGGTAGATAAAAAAATACGAGAGAGAATAAGCTATTAATAAATTTACAGTTATATAAAAGATGGATTATTTGGGGTATAAGTCACAGCCTCACGGGTGTGGTTTGTGGTATTCAATGTTTATTTTGCATTTTGTTTCTTCCCAATGTCTATTTTGTTATAGGTTGGCTTGATTCCCTTCCACCACTAAAAGCTAATCAAAATCAATGGCGAATAGGAATCTCTTGTCTCTTTTACTTATTCAATGGTTGCCAGTCAATCGAGACGAGTTTTGGAAACGCATCCAGGCTCAGAATCACTAAAAATAGAAAAATAAAAATAAATTGACATAAATGGTAAAACACACGCTTAACCTAGCTTTTGTTATAAAACATTTTTCGGTTGATTGATTCGGTTAGGTTGATTATAAATTTATCCATTACTTATTAGTTATAATATAATTAGTTGATTCGGTTCGATTCAGTCGGTTCGGTTCGGTTCGGTTTGTTTATGCTTAGAAAATTAAATGGCTTAAGTTATATAATCTATCTATCCTTTTTTGTAAAAACACTTACATAAACCAATAACAATAAGAGGTATACACCTTGGGAAAAAAAAGGAGAAGAAAACATTGAGGCATACATGTAAATTTCGTACATAAACAACATTGATTTGAACCTTTCCCAATATATGACAAATTGATAATCCATATAACCACAATACTCTCAGCAACATTACTCAAAAACTCAAAACATCTTCAATAAAACGAGCCAACGACAAATGAGAAGACCCGCCATCTTCCAAAGCTTTTCTACCTTCATCTCTCATTTGCCTCACTCTCTGCTTCGTCTCCTCATCCAAACTCATTAACTTATTCACACCATTCTCAACCTCCTCAGCTGTCACCCACAAAGTTTCCTTCTGTTCTTGTTTTCCAACCACGTCGATAGTCCATCCTAATCTCAACCGCTTAATCCCAACTCCTTGACTAATTCAAAAGCATTCAACTGCTGCTCCGCATATAGTGGCCACGTCGCTATAGGAACCCCGAACCACATACTTTCTAGTGTCGAGTTCCACCCACAATGCGATACGAACCCACCTATAGAAGGATGGGCCAATATCGATACTTGCGGAGCCCAACTAATTATTTTTCCAATCTTACCCGTCCGATCTAGAAAGCCTTCGGGTAAGGCATCTTCAAACATCTCATTACTAGGCTGCATTGAACCCTCGGAAGGCGGCTTCCGTAGGGACCACAAAAATCGATGCCCGGACTTTTTCTAGACCGTTGGCTATCTCCTTCACTTCAGTCGCATTAAAACTTCCCATACTCCCGAAGCAGAGGAACACTACAGAAGAAGACGGCTGCTCGTCTAGCCACTGTAAGATGGACACGTGGTCCTCTCCTTGGGACCCACTGTCAAGCTCTAAGATGGGACCCACTGGATAAATAGTAGGAATGCTACCTTGATTCACTTGATCTAACAAAGCTTGTACACCAGAACTTTCAAGCTCTGTGAACGTATTTACCAAAATACCCTTGGATTTTCTTAACCCCCTTGTAAGATTAAGAAGCATAGGAACCCCACTCTCCTTATCAAGAAATACTGAAGGGAGAACTTTCTCGGGTACCCGGTTCACAAACCCGGGAACATCAAACTCCGCATTCGGGTCGATGTGGTCCTTAGTAAAATCGAATATCCCCTCATCATTCAATGATTGAATATGAAATATAAGACTCAACATGTTAGCTCCAGAAGTGAAGAATATATATGATGGAACGTTTAAATCCGTGGCAATATCAATCCATAGTGGTGCAAAACATGTCGAGGACGAATCCGGATAATAATGACCCGGCCCGGATTCGATCCTCGACTGCTTGTTTGACTACAGGTTTGTGAAGGTCAATGAGGATCCGGATGAAGTCGGGCGAGGAACGTTCGGGTGGGTTGGAAAGATTTGGGAGAGTGATGAAAGTTAGACGGGTCGGGTAAGGGTTGTCACGTGACTGGGATTGAACGAAGGCGTTGATGAGGGGAAGAAGTGATGGGGATGTTGATGATGAGGATGACGATAGAAATGCGGTGGTGACGTTGGATGATGAGTTTCGCTAACTCTACGGTGGATTTAAGGTGGCCCATACCTGGAGTTGGAACAAATACCAACTCTGCTGTGCTTGTTGGAGTGGTGTTGGTGCTCATTTTGGGTGTTTATCAGTTTATGTGGTGATTATTCTAGAACAAACTTTGGGTTAGTTTTTTGTTTTATAACAAAGATGTGATAAGAATAACGTTACACAACTGGCCTGGCAAGTGGCAATATATATAGATTGGCAGATTGCCGATCGGTGTGGTGTGTATTTTATGTTAGAGTGGAGTGTCCATGTCATGTCACCATGTCACATGTGGCATGCTGATTGCTGCGAAGGAATATACTGGGAATGCGGGACACAAACAAGAGCAAATGATGTCATGGGTGAGGTAGTGAGTTGAGATGGGAATGGATTTATTCACTTATTCTTGGGTTGGGGACTGGGGACTTGGGGAGGAGGAAAACAAATATGAGTGGTTGTGCTTGCATATAATAATATAACCATGGCCAAGCTAATTTTTAATTGTTCTACGAATACTTTATTTTCTACTTTGTTTATTTCAGGGAGAAGCTCTTACTTCTTAGGATTCTTTAAAAGCAATTTAAGGATTTTAATTATATGAACTATGAAGTACTTCATGTAGATTTCTTTTGGCGCTCCATTTATAGTTCCATCAGTTTGCGAACACTCAATTTTCATTTTATCATTAATATTTGTTCGGGTTAAAATATACACTTGGGAGCATGTTAAATCGGTCTCCAATGAACTCTCTACTATTCTCTCTCTTCAAGCCTACTCTAAAAATTATATTCCCAAGAAAATACCAACAACAATAAAACTCTTTAAAGAGATTTCCATTCACTTTTCACTATGTAATGATTTTCATGTTAATCAATGAAACTCATTCTTTTTGTGCAATGTGTCTACCAATCAATTGGTTTGAGGCAATGGAGAGTCATTTTCCATTTCTCTCCAAATGATATTTCTTCCAAGAGACACTTTTCAAAGTGTCTCCATGGAAAAAGTGTGTCTATAGAGATACACTCAAGACACACCCAAGAACCCATTGTTGGATAAGAAGTAACTCTCTATTTTCTCTCTCCTTCAAGAACCCCATTTTACATGATTAATGTTCTATTCTTTCCAAAATAAAAAGTTACTAATGTTCTCCTTTTGGGTTGGGACCAACCTCAAAGGAAAAGGACAAGATGATGAATTATAACCTTATTAATTAATCTATATTTTCTATTCAAATCCCTCCGTCCCATAATATAGTGCTCGCATTCTTTTTTGGGTGTCCCAAAATATTATGCCTATTTTATTTTTTTTATCAATTTATTTGGACAAAATTATCCTTCATTTCTACATAAACTTTCCAAAATACCCCTACCTTTCTTTCAAAATATGTGCCCCTATTTATTCTTGTACACCATTCCAAGGAACATTTATTGCTTTTTCAATTTATTTTGAAGCAAAAAAGAAGAAAAACTAGTTATAAGACAAAAGTACTCAAAAACATTTACTTAAATATATATTTTTGGGAAATCCTAAAACTCCTTCAATTTTCCTTAAATTCGTGAAAAATGAAAAGTGAAGACTATATTATGGACAGAGGGGAGTATAAGACAACACTTGAAAAGTCGGTTGTCCACGTAAAAGGAATGAAATACCTTCACTCACATAACAATTAAATTATTTTTAAAATGATGCTAATCATTATTTAATTTATGGATTTCCTATCTACGCATGTGATTAGTTAATGTTGCTTAATAGAAATAATTTCAAAATTTTCTTTTTAGAGGAATTTGGTTAACAATTTTTCTTAACATTATTATTTTCTTAAACATAAAAAAACGAAAATACATAAACTAAGTCATAAGCTATTTTACCAATTATGATTCGAAATTATAACTAATTATTCTTCGCTAGCTAAGTATTGCAACAACACTATATTCTTCAATTGTAGCACATCTCCATCGTTTAAGTCAAAATCCTCGAAAAATGGGGTACAAACTTTATGAGCCCTTGGAGGACTGCAATGAAGGTGATACAATATCATGTTATCACAATCCAAATATAACCTCATTCCCTTTTCGGTTGAAACAACATCTTCAACAAGTATCTCAAATGTCGGAATTAAGATCTATATTTGTAGTAAATTTTCTTTGAACATCAAAAAATCTTAAGTAACCTGATCGAAACATGGTTAAGACCATACAACTTACTTCATAGAAATTAGAATTTTCTAATTTCGGATGCCACATCTTCACGTTATTTATCTATTATTTACTAAACAATAATATAAATAGATACAAATATTTACTAAACAATATAAATAATAACGAAAACAAAATTATATTATTAAGCCTCAAAAATTACATACGAATAAAAAAAGAAAAAGAAAATGAAACAACCAACATTATTTAGTATGTAATAATTCAAACAACTCTTATTTAGTACGAAATTGACAATTTAAACATCCTCTTAATTCATCATCGATAAGAAAAAGCGAATTTCTCGATCACACTTGCAATCTTCACATTCGACTTTATCAAAAACGTTCGAGAAGGAATAGTAATCATCTATATCCCACTTGCCGACATTCATAGCATGTTTTAGAGTAGTCTCACAAAATATTGGATGCTTTGTTAACATCACAATTCTACTCCTTATCCAAATAGTATTTAGCATCCTTCTAAACTTTCATTCGCATTGGATAATAGATTTCGTACCAACCGATCTTATTAAACCTTTTAGAATTTGTAGTCCTTTTTCCCGTAAATGACGTGTCCCTATAACATAAGAAAATTAAGGCTAGTATGTAACGTGACATTATATGTCCAGTCGATGCAGCTTCTTCCAATTTTGCCAAGCCAGTATTCCAATTAGTATGAGTAAAAATTTGAACCTGTACATAGTAATTACTAATTAGTAGCTAACAATTTCGAATAAGTGAAAAAAAAAGGTTGGGATTAAAAAAAATAGTAATTAGCATTAACGAAAATTGACAGATAATATAGTAAGTTAATGTACAATGCCATAACGAAGTAATGCTTCCGGATTTTTGAATTCAAGGCATAAAAGAAAAAACCTTTTAGCGGTACCATCCAATAGCCATACTCGATCAACTATCCTCTCAATTAAAACACGTTTGATGACATGTTCGTCATTTGAAAGACTACATAACAATTTGCAACTACAAAAGATTTATTTTAAATTGTTAGAATTATTATAATTATTATTAGAAGATATTAATAAGACAAAGATTGATAATAATTGACACACCTTAATTTGCAATTGAGTAAACCAAAAGGATTATCTTCACCAACGCGCCCAAGTATATCTAATGTGATCTCCTCAGGAAGACGGGTAAACAAATTTCGTTTAGGGCAATATACCCTTTTCATGATGATTTTTTTCAATTGAGTACTAACAATATTCGAATTACAATGAGTGTTTTGTGCAATGATTTTCCCGTTTGGAGTCTTTAGGGCAATATATGATGTAATTATATAGAAAAAGTTTGATCTCACATTCCTAAATGTAAGATAATCGTCCATAATTCAGACAACGTGAAAATGGAAGGTTTAAGTCAAGTAAAACCGTGCCATTTTAATTAACCAACCTATTGTAATGTTCCATATTTTGTAAATAATTTAGTCATAAAATCATGGGATTTCCTAACAAATGTAAAAATTAATTTTAGTCATCAAATCATATGTAAATTATTTTTTACATTAATTTAGTCATAAGAGCATACGTACCATTTTTTATAGTACTCCCTCCGGTCTTTATTAGTTTTACCCTATTCCTTTTAAGGGTGTCCCTTATTAGTTTACCCCTTTCCTTTTTTTGCTAATTTTGGAATGGACCCACTAACTTTCCATCACACATACATTCAACTTTAGTATAAATTAATCTTTTCTCTCTCTTAGTATGCCCCACAATACTATTCCTCCTAAAACTCGTGCAAAAGAAAGGGGTAAGCTAATAAAGACGGGAGGAGTAATTGCCTAATAATGTCAAAATTTTGAATCCTATGACAAATGTTTGAAAACCGTAATATTTCTTTAAAAAATTCAGCCAAATGCAATTATTACAAATAGGTTGGTTGTTCACATTAAAGATATGCTTGGGGTGTTTGACTATATTTAATGCTATAAATCTTCTTCTCCTTATATTATAATTTGAATCCTAATTGCCTAATATACCGAATTATTTTGAATCCTATGACAACATTTTTATAACCGTAATAATTCCTAATTGCCAAAAATATTTTTTTAGTATTCAAAGTATTCTCTAATTGCCTAATATATTTAAATCATTTGCTAAGATCTTATCTAAAATATTTTTTATAGTAATTGCCTAAAATTGTAAAAATTTTAAATCCTATGACAAATCTTTCAAAACCGTAATATTTACTAAAAAAAAAATCGGCCAAATGCAATTATTACAAAGGCGAAACTAATAGGTTGGTTGTTTCACTATATTTAATGCTATAAATCTTTTTCTCCTTATATTATAATTTGAATCCAAATTGCCTAATATACCGAATTATTTTGAATCCTATGACAAAAATTTTAAACCGTAATATTTCCTAATTGACAATAGAGATATATTAGGATTCAAAGTATTCTCTAATTGCCTAAGATATTTAAATTATTTTCTAATTGTCTAATATATTAAGATTTGAATCATAACGCCCTAATATATGAAGATTTGAATCCCAATTGCCTAATAAATTTTAAGTATTTTCTAATTATTCAAAAGTGAATATATTCCTCCTAAAGTCGGATTTTTGCACGAAAATTAATTGTAAATATTTCATACTTGCGAAAAATGGCATTAGATAATTAATATTTATTCTTACATAAAAAAGTGAAAAATACATAGCCGAAATATTCAAAAGTGAATAACTTAGATAAGAGGACTAATACTATAATAAAATGGCGTACAAGCTCAAATTGGTTACGTGTATGCATGATTTGAGCTATCCAACCAACGATCCGTGTCCATTTGAATCTAATTTATCTAACTCCGTTGTTATATCCTTAATATTCTCTTCATAATCTGAAAACGCTTGTAAAAGTGGATTAGTTGCATCCACGTAATTCTTCAATTGTGTTTCAACTCTAGAATCCGTGGAAAAGAAGGAAAAGTGGATGCTTATAAGAAGATGAAGGTAGAATATGTATAGAAAAGATGAAGCAAAAGAGTTTGAAGTGAAGTGAATAAAATAAGCTTATGAGCATATTTATAGCACAAAAAATTCGGCCATAGCATAGAAACCCTAATAGGTTGGTTGTTGACATTAAATATATAGTTGCATAATTTGAAAACGCTTATAAAAGTGAATTAGTTGCGTCCACGTAATTCTTCAATTGTGTTTCAACTCTAGAATCCGTGGAAAAGAAGGAAAAGTGGATGCTTATAAGAAGATGAAGGTAGAATATGTATAGAAAAGATGAAGCAAAAGTGTTTGAAGTGAAGTGAATAAAATAAGCTTATGAGCATATTTATAGCACAAAGTTGACATTAAATATATAGTTGGGTTGTTTCACTATATTTATTGTTTTTTTTTAAAAAATATTACATGTAATAGTTGGTGTTCAAATAAAAACACACTATATATGAAGCACAAAAAAATTCGGCCAATGTAATAGAAAGAGAGAAGTTATACCAATAGGTTGGTTGTTCACATTAAATATATGGTTGGGGGTATTTGACTATATTTATTATTGTATTTAAAAAAAGTATATGTAAGAGTTGATATCTGAAATTAAAGCACAATCTATCTATTATAATGTACAAAAAACAAATCGGCCAAATGCAATAGAAAGACAAAGGCAAAACCAATTACATTAATGTAATATATTCGAAAGTAACATTAAAAAAACAAAAATTGCGTTATTGTAATATATATTATTATAATAGATATTATTTCATTGACACTAAAACAAAGCAAATATTGAAAAATATATTACTAATCGTTAGCTTAAATAACGCAACAACGCATTATTTGTAGGTGGCATAACTTCTCCTTCATTCAAGTTGATTTCTTCAAATGAAACTCGAGATACTTTATGAGCTATTTGAGGATTGCAATGAAGAAAGTGTAGTACCATATATTCTAAATCCAACAAAATCCTAGAATCCTTCATTGTGGAAAATACATATTCCACCATATACCAGTTATCCGAATTCACATATGGATCAGTTGTGACATCATCGCAAACTTTGTAGAATTTAAGATGTCCTGAACGGAACATTGTTATTACCATACTTTCATGATCAAGAAAATTTGAGTGTTCCACTTTTGGATGCCAAATCTTTAAACGTGTAGGTGAAGATGATGCATCAAATGAACCATATTCATCGGCCATAGGGTTTAGGAAGTTTGATGGTGTAGTGCAATGAAAATATGATGAGGATATTTATAGTCCTAGAATTAGGGTTCTAGTGCAATCAAACGATTTTAGAGATACAATCTCAAAGATTGAAGTCGATTTTTTTTAAATCTAGTATATAAAATCGGCAAATAGAAAGAAAGAAAAAACAAATCCCTAAAATCATATACAAAAACGGCAATAGGGAGGATTGTAAGAATCAATCCCTAAAAGCACGATTTACAATTAGAGAGAATAAATTGAAACTTTCCATTATCAAAACCACAAATCACGCCAATCACAATTGCAATCATCCGGATTTTTACACGAAAATAGCTGATTTCGTGGGGCATTTGCTAGATAATTCGACAATCCTATGTAGCACCATTATGCTCTATGGTCGAATAATATGTGGCAACTTCTCATGAGCCAAGGATTTTGTAATATATATTATAATAGATTAATACAATTTTGCTTAATTAATGAAGCTCACTAACTCATGTCGTCTCTTCTCCTTGTGTCCACTATAAATACTTCACTTTAGCCAAATTCTCAAATTAACCTCCATGAAACTCACACCTATGACTTAAGAATCAGAGATGGTTTACTTGGAAAACTTAGTTTCTAATCATTGTAGCTTGTCATCATCAAGGAGATTCAACCCATTTCCCAACATCAATCCCACCAACTCTATTTGTATTATACAAAAACAATATCCTTAATCATTTATTAGCTAAACCTATGACTTAAGAATCAGAGATGGTTTACTTGGAAAACTTAGTTTCTAATCATTGTAGCTTGTCATCATCAAGGAGATTCAACCCATTGCCCAACATCAATCCCACCAACTCTATTTGTATTATACAAAAACAATATCCTTAATCATTTATTAGTTAAATCATACTAAATAAAGTTTGATATTCTTCTTAATAGAATTTGTTATTTATGATAGTAAAATAAAAATGTTGTCAAAATTGATATGCAAAAATAGGTAGGTTTTTTTTTCTAAATGTTTATGAGAATGACCCTGACTAAATCTCACTCCTCATGGTTCTTAATTAAGTTTTTATGAGCCAAACATAAGGGAGTAGGGGAAATGTAACTATGTATAGGGATCAAAAACTAAGACTTATTTATTTTACAAACGCAACATTTTGCTTGTTTATTCCACTCCCTAAAAAGGCAAATGTTTCATTTAAAAAAACAGAATTAATATGTAACCAGAAATATTAATGGTGAAAATAGTGCATTGAATACTATAAGTGTTAAAGGATTAGCTAATATATCCCTATATATACTTAGATTATTCTCCATAAATATGTAAAGACCAACCTTTATTTCTTTTTCTTTTAATTTCACTTTTCAGTTATGGGTTAATTTAATTCAGTTTATTTGGTTCAATTGGCAATTAATTTGCAGTTTAACTATTGTTTTCAAGCAAACTGACAACTCTACTTACATAAATCAATAACAATAACTGCCCGTTTGGTAGTTGGTTATAAATGGTGGTAATGAGATGGAATTTGTATGTAAATTTCTGAGGAAAATCATTGTTCAGTGTCATGGTAATGCTAATTTATCCTAAAGTATCTATTTTGCTTCTTAAATTTTCATTCCCATCCAATACCACCTTGTAGGGGTAATGAGTGGTAATAAAAATTGCTTTACCTTGGAGAAAAATAAACACAAGCTTAAGGGTGAGATTACTTTCCCATGGAGAAAAAAAAAATACAAACTTAACGATTGAAATTGTCTCCCCGTAATCATTTTAAGGGTACTTCCCTTATAACATTATACTTAACATTCATTGTATTACCATCATTTATTAACGACATCAAACGCCCCCCACACATGTAAACAGTGATACATATATAAACAACATTGACTTAAACACATTCAAATTCCAACCTCTCCAGTATATAACAAATTGACAATCCATTTAACCACAATACTCTCAGCAACATTACTCAAAACTCAAAACATCTTCAATAAAACGAGCCAACGACAAATGAGAAGACCCACCATCTTCCAAAGCTTTTCTACCTTCATCTCTCATTTGCCTCACTCTCTGCTTCGTCTCCTCATCCAAACTCATTAACTTATTCACACCATTCTCAACCTCCTCAGCTGTCACTACAAAGTTTGCTTTTCTTGTTTTCCAACCATGTCGATAGTCCATCCTAATCTCAACAGCTAGTCCCAACTCCTTGACTAATTCAAATGCATTCAATTGTTGCTCAGCATATAGTGGCCACGCCGCTATAGGAACCCCGAACCACATACTCTCCAATGTCGAGTTCCACCCACAATGCGATACGAACCCACCTACGGAAGGATGGGACAAGATCGAGACTTGTGGGGCCCAACTAATGATTTTTCCAATCTTAGCCGTCCGATCGAGAAAGCCTTCGGGTAAGGCATCTACAAAAGTTTGGTCCTCGACTAGGCTGCGTTGTACCCGCGGAAGGCGGCTTCCGTAGGGACCACGTAAAACCGGTGTTTGGACTTTTCAAGACCGTTGGCTATCTCCTTCACTTCATTCGTATCGAAACTTCCCATGCTCCCGGCGGCAGGAAGACTACCGAGGAAGAAGGTCGGTTATCTAGCCACCGTAAGATGGATACGTGGTCCTCTCCTTGGCTCTCATTGCCGAGCTCTAAGATGGGACCCACTTTGGATAAATAGCGGGGATGCTACCTTGAGTTGCATGCATATGATCTAACAAAGTTTGCACACCGGGACGTCTCAAGCTCTGTAAATGTATTTACTAAAATACCCTTGGATCTTCTTAACCCCCTTGTAAGATTAAGAAGCATAGGGACCCCACTTTCCTTATCAAGAAATATTGAAGGGAGAACTTTCTCGGGTACCCGGTTCACAAACCCGTGTACATCAAACTCGGCATTGGGGTCGATGTGGTCCTTAGTAAGATCAAAAACACCTTCATCATTCAATGACTGAAAATGGAACATAAGACTCAATATGTTAGCTCCCGAAGTAAAGAAGATATAGGCTGGAACGTTTAAATGGGTGGCAATAACAATCATGTTGGTGCAAAACATGTTGAGGACGAACCCGAGCAAGCTCCGGAAGACCCGGCCCGAATTCTTTCCTCGACCGCCTCTTTGACAAGAGGCTCGTGGAGCTCAATGAGCATCCGCATGAAGTCGGGCGAGGAACGTTGGGGTGGGTTGGAAAGAGGTGGTAGAGTTAGGAAAGTATTGAGGATATATTTTGTGGGATATATTTTGTGGAATATTTGGTATTATCTTTTATATTGTTTCCTAATTTCTAGTAACCTAATTAAGGTAACTCTAGGAATTAGCATTGTATATATATGTTTTGCCCTAATTAATGAAAGGTAAGCCGTGAGTTTATACAATTCTACATGGTATCGGAGCCTTGATTTTTTTTCTCTCTGTCAACATCAACAATGGCCGTCGGGGATGACACACCTCCTCCACCGCCACCTACAAAAATTGAATCAAACTCTCCTTTCTACATTGCTCTCGCAAGATCCCTTGCCCTCTTTGAACAGAGCATACCAACAGGTTTCACAGGAGGAGAATGTTAGAGGGATTTCTCGTACAAAGGAGGATCCTGCTCCTGCCCTCGGGTTCGCTGTACGGACTGCTGCAGGGAGGGGTCGTGCAGGTGGCGCCGTGGTTCGGCAAGCATTGCAAGTGTGTGACAAGTGTAAGAAAGTGGGTCATGAAACCGTGAAGTGTTGGTCCGATAAAATCTGTGCTTACTGTAAAAAACGAGGCCATGAAGAAAACCGCTGTTATGACAAACATGGCTGGCCGGAGGGTGCCGCTGGCAGCCAGGGGGGGCCACCCGCAGCTAGTCGTGGTCGGGGAGGTCCGGTGAAGGCTAATGCAGTTTCGGGTGGTGGCTCGAATTCGGAGGATACAAGTTCTTTTGCTTCGGGTCGTTTATTTTCTAGTGAACAATGGAAGGCAATTACGGGATTGATGGGTAATGCTACAATTTCTGATAATCGTTTGAGTGGTAAGTTTGATGACACCTCTTGGATTATTGATACAGGAGCTACGCATCACGTAACCGGAGAAAAATATTGGCTTTTTGACACAAAAAGCTTCGAGTGCCCGGTTGGTTTGCCCAATGGAGACACAGTGTCGTCGTCTCTTATTGGCTCTGTTTGTTTATCGGACAAGATTACTCTCACCGGAGTACTCTATGTCCCTAATTTGAGTTGTAACTTGATTTCTGTTTCGCAACTCAACGATGACCTTAATTGTACTTGTCCAATTTAACCCTTATATTTGTGCTATACGGAGACCACACGAAGGAGCCGATTGGAACGGGAACTAGGAGGGACCGGCTTGTATTACTTTAGCAAAATGGATTCGGTGCATCATGTGAGCACTGCAAATTCAGAGTTGGAGTTGTGGCATCGTCGTATGGGTCATCCTTCTGAGAAAGTAGTTAAGTTGCTTCCCACAGTTAGTAATAAAGCCTATTTAGATAAAGGATGTGAAGTATGTATGCGTGCTAAGCATCCTAGAGATAGTTTTCCTTTGAGTGACAATAAAGCATCTAGAATTTTTGAAAAGATACATTGTGATTTGTGGGGTCCGTATAGACATGTTTCGTCATGCGGTGCTCGTTATTTTTTGACAATAGTTGATGATTATTCTAGAGCCGTTTGGATTTATTTATTGAATGATAAAACGAAGGTTTTTCGTATGTTCTTGATGTTTGTTGCTATGGTGGAAAGACAATTTTCTCAAACCATAAAAATTGTGCAAAGTGATAATGGTACGGAGTTTAATTGTTTGCATGATTTTTTTGATACTACGGGTATTATTTTCCAAACCTCTTGTGTGGGTACTCCGCAACAAAACGGGAGGGTTGAGAGAAAACATAAGCATATTTTGTCTGTTGGGAGAGCTTTGAGATTCCAGGCAAACTTCCCTATTTTTTTTTGGGGTGAGTGTGTTCTTGCCGCGGCTCACCTAATTAATCGTACTCCTACTCCATTGCTACAAAATAAAACTCCATTCGAAATCCTATTTGATAAACCCCCTATGCTTGGTGCCATTCGTACCTTTGGATGTTTATGTTTTGCTCATAATCAGAAAACTAATGGAGATAAGTTTGCTAGTAGAAGTCGGAAGTGTGTTTTTGTGGGCTATCCTTTTGGGAAGAAAGGGTGGCGTTTGTATGACCTTGACTCCAAAGTTTTTTTTGTGTCCCGGGATGTTAAATTTTTTGAAGATGTGTTTCCGTTTGCTACTCCGGAAGATGTTAACATTGAGCCTAATGACTTTGCTTCTCCATATGCTATTCACGATGATTTTGTTGAGTTTGAGGAGTGTGATGGCAATGTGGAATGTGATATGCCCAATGGTGTTCTTGAGGGCAGAAATTTGGGTGACCATGACCCTGCGAGTGCAGCTACGGCAGACCCGCAAGGTCTTGCTTCTGCTCACCCGCAGGAGGTGGTCAGGCGCGGAGTTCTTCAAAGACAGCTGAGATCCTTAAGCCATGATGAAAATGGCGATCAGCAGCCCTTGGGGCGAGGTTTTCGGGACAAAATTCCCTCGGTTCGTCTTCGTGATTTTGTGGCTCACTCAGTTTTTGCTAAAAATCCGTCTCCCTCCATTCCGTCTTCCAATACTCCTTCAGGTACTCCCTATCCTTTAGCACATTATATAAATTGTGACAAGTTTTCTGTGAATTATTGTAAGTTTCTGGCAGCTATTGTTGGTGGTCATGATCCGAAATCTTTTAGAGAGGCCATGAAACATGAAGGTTGGAGACAATCTATGCAGGAAGAAATTAGAGCCTTGGAAGATAACGGCACTTGGACCTTAGAGCACCTTCCTCCTGGCAAACGTGCTCTAGGGAGTCAATGGGTGTATAAGACAAAATATTTCTCTACTGGTGATATTGAACGACTTAAATCTCGTTTGGTCGTTTTTGGTAATCATCAGCCAGGAAGGCATAGATTATGGTGAAACGTTTGCTCCGATTGCAAAGATGACCACGGTTCGGGCTTTTCTTGCCATTGCAAGCATCAAAGAAACTGGGAACTCCATCAAATGGATGTGCATAATGCTTTCTTGCACTAAGTGATCTTGCTGAGGAGGTATACATGAAATTACCTCCCGGGTTTGAAGGTGCAGATCCTTCATTAGTGTGTCGCTTGAGGAAGTCCTTGTATGGGTTGAAACAAGCACCGAGGTGTTGGTTTGCAAAGCTAACAACGGCTTTGAAAGGGTACGGCTTCATTCAATCTTATTCTGATTATTCTCTTTTTACATATACTAAAGGCACAGTTCAGATTAATGTCTTAGTATATGTTGATGATCTTATTATTTCTGGTAATCATTCCGCTGCACTTGTTGGTTTCAAGGCGTATCTCAGTGATTGTTTCAAAATGAAGGATCTAGGTCCTTTGAAATATTTTTTGGGCATAGAAGTTGCTCGTAGTGCTTCAGGTTTATTTTTGTGTCAACGAAAATATACGTTGGATATTATTTCTGAAGCAGGTTTATTAGGGGCAAAGCCGAGTGGTTTTCCCATGGAGCAAAACCACAAGCTCGGTCGTGCCACAGGTGAGCTTCTTGCGGATCCGGAAGTGTATCGTAGGCTTGTTGGCCGTTTGATTTACCTTGGGGTAACTAGACCGGATTTAGCATACTCCGTTCATATCTTGTCTCAGTTTATGCAAGCGCCGCGCATTGAGCATTGGGACGCAGCTCTTCGTGTTGTTCGTTATTTGAAGGGTACCCCGGGTCAGGGTATCTTGTTGAGTGCTACCAGTGATCTCACCTTGGAAGGTTGGTGTGATTCGGATTGGGCGGCTTGTCCTCCTAACTCGTCGTTACGTCACGGAGTTGGTTGGTGTTTTTGGGGCATTCGCCTATCTCTTGGAAGACTAAGAAGCAACCAACTGTGGCGACATCTTCTTCAAATGCCGAATATAGGGCACTGTCTGCAGCCACTTGTGAGCTCAAGTGGCTTAAGGGTTTGTTGTTGAGTTTGGGTGTGCACCACCCTCAGGCGATCAAGTTATTTTGTGACAGTCAATCTGCTTTGCACATCGCAAAGAATCCGGTCTTTCATGAAAGGACCAAACATATTGAAGTGGATTGTCACTTTGTTCGAGATGCGATTGTTGAAGGCTTGATTTCTCCATCTTATGTTCCTACAACTTCTCAATTGGCCGACATTTTCACGAAGGCTCTTGGGAAGTCACAGTTTCACCATCTTTTGTCCAAGTTGGGCACTTATGACCCTAGTGCTCCAACTTGAGGGGGGGTATTGAGGATATATTTTGTGGGATATATTTTGTGGAATATTTGGTATTATCTTTTATATTGTTTCCTAATTTCTAGTAACCTAATTAAGGTAACTCTAGGAATTAGCATTGTATATATATGTTTTGCCCTAATTAATGAAAGGTAAGCCGTGAGTTTATACAATTCTACAGAAAGTGAGGCGGGTCGGGTAAGGGTTGTTACGTGATTGGAAGTGAACGAAGTCGTTGAGGAGGGAAGAAGTGGTGGGAATGTTGATGATGAGGATGACAATAGAAATGCGGTGGTGGCGTTGGATGATGAGTTTGGCAAACTCCACGGCGGATTTAAGGTGGCCCATACCGGAGGCTGGGAACAAACACCAGCTCGCATGATCTGCTGTTAGACTTACAGTGCTGTTAGTCATTTTTGGGTGGTATGTATGTGTTTTTCTAGAACAATTGGTTTCTATTTTTGTAACAAATTAAAGAAGATGATGAAAATAATGTTACACAAATGGCCCATATATATATAGATTGCTGATGGGTGTATTTATGTAGAATGGAGTTTCCATGTTAGCATGTCACATGTGGCATCATAACCGCATAAGAGCAAATGATGTCATGGGTGAGGTAGTGAGGTGAGTAGGGGTGTCAGAAACAGATCTGATCGCTGGGTCAACCTGATTCTGACCTGACTTGAACCTGGTTCGACCTGTGAGGTCGGTCCCCGAACTCGACCGAAACCCGACTCCGGGATTACCCGCACTGACCAAGCACTGGCAAGATTATATGCTGACCTGACCAGACAGACCTGCATTCAAACTCGAACCCGACTGTATTCAACCAGATATTACTAAAATTCAATTATTTTTTTATATCTACAGAATCAATTAAATATATTAATTTATAAAATTTATTACATTTAATAATTAATTAAATAAAAAACTAAATTACATTTAATTTAAGGGTTAAACTTTGAATATCATGTATTTGTTTATATTTCATTTAATTACCCAATATTCCCATTTTCAAATAATATTAAAAAGTATGTGATTAAACCCTATACTTCAAATTTATTATCTCATTTTAATATTCTACCAAAATTTCTCCATTTTTTATTTCTACCAAATTATCCCATTTTAATATTCTACCAAATTTTCTACCAAATAATATCTCAAATTCTCGTAACCCTATACTAAATAATTTGCAATAACCAAATTAAAACTTACATATTTACAATCTCCAATATGCCAAATTAAACGGAAGAAAACAATTGCCAAACACGAAATCTCTTACATTAACATGAGCAATAGAAAAAAAAAATCCAAACCCATATGGCAAACATAGAAAATTCAGATACTAAAACAAAATTACAGATTTATTTTTCTTTATACTAAACAAACCCATATGAAGAATTCAGATAAGACCTACTTCAATTTCATGACAAACAAAAAAATAAAATACTGCAAAAATTGATATGTTTATTGAATTTGAAAATGTCAAAAGAAAATTACAATCCCAGATCTAAATTTATCAGATAAAAAAATTTCAAAAAAAAAGGTAAAATAAAAACAAAAATTCAGTTATCTTACAAGCTTTCTCGCTATCCCCACATGTTTGGCTTGAGTTTTTTTTTTTTTTTTTTTTGCCTTCAGATCTAACATTTACAAACCCTACCATTGGATATTGAAAAAGGAAAAATAAATTATAAAATAGTTAAAAAATGAAAATGGAACTAATAAACACTTGTTATGCTCTATTGGAGAAGACAGGTCTGAGAGGTGAAATCCATTCAATTTCACGAGGAGGCGGTTTCCTTCCGACGATGACGACGGACTTGGTGGAGTCAAGCAAAGATTTCGTCAATGTGCAGCGAGAATGATTGATGTTCAGCGAGGATGATGAGAGGCGAACGAAGAGTTCGTCGATATTTAGGGAGGCAATAGACGACCTTGGTTGTGGAGGATGAGAGAGGCTAGCAGATGAGAGTGAGAGATGAGAGAGAAAAAGCAGCGAAAAAGAGAGGAAGGGTGGTGGTGGCCGAATTCCGGTAAGGATGATGGATTGATGGAAGGAGGAGCGGCCCCGGAGAAATGGAAGGAGCAGCGCATAGAAATATGATTTTTAGGTTTGGAGGAGAGATGAGAGAAGTAATAGGGTAGGAGACGATCTAACGGTTCAGTTTGTTTATGACATGTATCCAACGGTTAATATTTATGATCCGTGTGCTTTGTGTTGTTTTCTTGTGTGCCCTTGATTATGATGATCTAACGGTTTAGATTTTGCCCATTAGATGATTTTGGATTTTGCCTTATGAAACAAATAATCCTACCAAAATATTATTCATAACAACTAAACTTCATGTTCCACATCCCTAAACCCCAAATCTCATACCTATAACGGTATAACCCCATTTTCAAATAATAATATAATTATTATAGTAGTAATCTCATATCCACTAATTGATCATAATATGTAATTTGAATCATTCAAGTAGATTTTTTGTTTCGAAACGAATTACACTCGAGGACGACTATCATAATGATTACCTATTTACATTGATTAATCTATACACTAATCCATTCGTATTACTTTGTGTTTATACTAATGTATACTAGCTAGAAATGCAATACATTGATCTATACACTATCTATACATTGACATATAGTCGAAATGCAATACATTGATCTATATACTAATCTAGTTTAGCCTAATGATTACCCCCCTACATTGGCTTCCGTCACGTTATACTCGTATTAGCTTGTGTTGATCGACTTTAATCATCATTATCACCAATTATGATCACATTATACTCGTATTGTTTTTTTGGTCAATGAGATTTGAGAAATGATAATGCTTATGGACAAGGGAGTAACCGAGTAATTGACTAAGTGTTAAGTTACTATATGGTTGTGCAACATATGAACCCTCGTTATAATCACTTAGGCTTCATATGAACCGTCATTGTAAACATATGAATGTATGATTGTCATTTGTTATAGTATTATAGTATATCAAGAGTCGTTATACTAATTTATAATCAAATGAGTACTAGATTGGTTTTACAATTATTTTGATACCAATTTTATAATTTATCGTATATAGTCACAACATAATACATATATACCGCGTTATGTTTGTTATTGTTATTGATATTATTAGCATTGTTGCTACTATTACTATTAGTATTTATATTGTTATTGTTATTGTCATTGTTATTGTTATTGTTATTGTTAGTATTCCTGTTCTCATTTGTATTAGTATTGTTATTGTTAGCATTGTTACTATTACTGTTATTATTATTATTATTATTATTATTATTATTATTATTATTATTATTATTATTATTATTATTATTATTATTATCATCATCATTGCTTTATGTTTATTAGTATTATTATTCTCATTACCATCATAACTATTTACAAACTTATATATCAATCATAATGCTTATAATAATAAATCATTTATATAAAGTTTGGAATTGATCGTCTACTCGTTATTATTGTCGTTGGTTATAATATATAATATTAAAACATATGAAGAGTCGTTCTACTCCTTTACTCATTAGAGTGGTTTTACGCAGTTGATTATTCGAAATAAGAGTTGAGTAAGAGAATACACTAAACATCACGGTAATCAATATAGTGTTTTTATTGGTTTTTCGTTGTCATCCATATATTTATCGCACACAAACATATGTATATATATGTCGATCTTAATACTTTTATTAATATGATTCGTTTACAAAATCCATAACAAAATCAAGATGGCCCGATCAGGAGTTACCCGAAATTGAGTTGACGTTCAATAGCGAATGGACCTGATGTTTCACAATGATCGAACTAAGGTAATTACTAATTCAACCCGAGTACATTTGGCTTAACTCAACCGTACATGAAACCTAAATACGACCTGCGCAAACCCGGCAAAAAAAAATGTCAAGGGGCGATCATATCCGGGAATGAATCGACTTGTAAATGGAACGCTCAGACCTGTCCGGCACCCGGGAATCCAATGATTCAAATGTGTTCGACCCAGGTTGAACAAAAACTCCGACCGATCATGACTGGGGCAGACCGACAATCGAATCCCGATCTGTCCTGGCCGACTGCTCATTGTGGTATACCTTAACCTGTTTTGACACCCTGAGAGGTGAGATGAGAATGGGTTTAATCAGTTATAGCTTTATTCTTTTGAGAGGAGGAAACAAAAGTGAGTGGTCGTGCTTTCTACTTGGTAATTCTTAATTGTTCTGAAAATACTTTCTACTTTGTTTGATTCAGGGAGAAGCTTTAGGATTTGTTAAGAGCAATTCAAGGATTTTAATTATATTTTGTGGTAATATTCGACAATTGTGCTCCAAATCTTCTAACTTGGTACCAAAGTACTCCATTTTTTGTTCCATCAGTTTGCTAACACTCAAATTTTTTCATTATTATTTATTGGGGTGTAAAATATACACTTGGGTCTAAATTAAAAGGTCTAATACATGTAAGGTAAGCGTACGACTGATGAAGCTCATATTAAAAGGCCAATGTTACTAATGTTCTTTTCTTTCTCTACAAAAAAAAAAAAACTAATGTTCAATCTCCTCCTGGGTTGGGAGTTGGGACCAAAGGAAAAGGACAAGATGAAGAATTATAACCTTATTAATCCATATATATTATACTCTTATAAGCTACTCATAAGAACTCTGTAGTCTAAAAGGACTGAAACTCCTTCACTCACATACTCCCTCCATTTCCGAAAGTTCTTCCTACTTTGACCAATTTTCTCTCATAAAAAGATTCCAAATAGGAATAACAAAAGAAAACCGAGGGAGTAATAATTAAATAAAATTAATTTAAAAAATGTGCAATACATTGCTACCTATGCATGTGATTATTTAATGTTGAATGCAATGTTTCAGGTATTGGACCCATGTAGTGAACTGTTCGAGGTGTAATGCCGCTTATAAAGGACTGAATGTAGCCGAGACTGTGCTCCAGGTGCTTGCTTTTGGTTTGATCGGGGTGGTCGCAATAGCCAAGCAGGGAATGATGACCACGATTCAACGGACAGCCATATTCTCATTGGCTATGCTATGCTTTGCGGCCTCAAAATGGCTGTCTCACTTTACAAATATTTTCATTTTCATGACTATAGCCATGCTGATGCACTAAGATAAGCATTCAGAATCAATTTATGGTATGCCATTGCAAATAATATGAGGATTGTATTAATTACTCTCTATAACAATTAACAAGCATGTAATGAAAAGCGGTTGTACTTTAATCTACTTTCAAACTTGTTTCAAACACGAATATTATCAACTATGACAACCGAGCAACCATTGTGTCATAGTCGAGTGCTAATGAATAGAAACTGATACGTGTTTGGCGTGCTAGAGGTTGGAGTAGTGGTTAGAGTTTCAAGTAGCTTTTTTAGCTTTTCACAAACGTTACAAAATATGACGTTCAACGTCCCAAAGTAGTGTTCCAAGTTTTTTGTTTATTTTTTGGGTTTTGTCGGAAATGACCTAATAAAATACAAGTTTTGTAGGGAAGGGCGCAATAAAAAAATTTGTCTAAAAGGACCTATTAAAATACTTCCGATTGTTAATAGGAACCAGGTTTATGAATTTCGGCCAAAATTACCATATTCCGACGTTGACTTTTTTGCTATTGGGACACCACAACTACATTTGATAGGAATTTTATTGCTTGAAGATAATTTTGCAGACATTTTCCTTCAATTTCTGAAAAAAAATTAGAGTTTTTTGGCCTGAAATTCATAAACTAGTTCCTATTAACAACCGGAAGTATTTTAATAGGTCCTTTTAGACAAAAAAATTTGTATTAGGTCATTCCCTACAAAACTTGTATTTTATTAGGTCCTTTCTGACAAAAAAAACCCTTATTTTTTTATTGAAAAAATACCAAAAATCAGAGAGGATTCTTAGCTTGCCTTCTATCTCCATAGACACTGCAACTTCCTCTCAAACAAACCTTCAATAGTATATATCTTGAAAAAATCCCACTTTTTATGGATTAACTTGGGGATCAACCAATAAATCACATAAATATTTACCAGAATATACTCAAGTTTCTGGAAGAATTTCAGATTCACAATCATGACAGAGAATTAAAGATCTAAAATTTTTCAGAGTTAAACGAAAGAAAGAGAAAAAAAATGGAAGCCCACATATGAAATTAGAGGAGAGAGAATTAAGGTTCCTCAAATAGTACGTGAGAAAGAGAGGTGAGAGAAAGTACATGACAATGATAGATGAAATACAAGGATATCTACATATAAGTACGAGAAGAAGAAGAATGTATAAGTGGTGGTATAAAAAGAAAATAAAATTATTAAAGATTATCTATAGTACCTTTGTGAATGTATAAGTGGTGGTATGAACACAATGCATTTTAAAATCCAACTAAAATTTATCTATTATATAAATAGAAATAATATAATGAGTTCATAATATTAATATTTAATTTAACCATAAAATAATTAATCATAATATTGAAATTAATATTATAACTAAACAATATGTCATTTTTATCTTATATGATCTCAACAGTTACTTCTACCAACAACTACTTTCACAGCTAAAAGCTAACAACTACTAGCCCACAGCTAATAGCTACTCTTTTGCCGAACAGGCCCTACAGTTAAAAGCTATTTTTGCCGAACATGCCCCAACAGTAGCATACTTGCATCAAATGACCATAGCCACTAGCCATTATTGGATGCAATAATTGGTTTCACTTTCCCAAGTTCTCACTTACTCATCTTGTAAAACAACATGAGACTTGGCGGAAAACTGTTTTCGGATTGAGTGAGCCAAAAATTATTTTCAACTTATTGAATAATTAGCCAAAAAAATATTTTTCGGCTGATCACAAGTTGGGCCAAAAATTATTTCCGGCTCGCCATAAGGTTAGCCAAAAAAATTTTGGCTCACTTTGTGGTAACTTAAAATTTAGAAAACGCATAAAGGGGAAAGCTGTGAGAGATATAAATAAAAATATATGTATATACTTAAGGCGAAATACAATAAAACAAGACGATGTTTAGCGATCCACATATTAAAAATGACAAAAAGGTAAAAACACAGGGAGTATTATCATATCCAACATGGCAGGCAGCGGGGTGAAGCTATAACTCTAACATGAAGGAGGTCAGATAACTACTAGAAGGATCGAAAAATTAATACTATAGATTTTATAAAATGTAGCAAAACGTGTAATTCCACATTAATATATTGAAACAGTCGAAGGAGGAGGGAGGCCAAGGCCACCCTTTGTCCCTTCTTGGCTTCGCCCATGATTTATTATTAGTAGGCCATTAAACTAGCTAGTTAAAATAGAAAGAAATTGAATAGGGGATTAAGAAAGTCAACATTCAACATAATCAACAATTTATTATCTCTTTAAATTAATAATGATGGACATGATGTCTGATCTAGGTGTCTAGCAAAGTATCGTGACTTAATACATGTTCAATAAAACAGCGAAGCCAGTTATGAGAAGATCCACCATTATGTAAAGCTTTTCTTCCCTCATCTCTCATCTGCTTAACTCTAGTCTTTGTCTTTTCATCCAAATCCATCAATTTATTTACCCCATTTTCAATCTCTTTAGCCGTCGGCCGTCACTAAAAAGTTACCCATTTTAATCTTCCATTCATATCTATAATCTATCCTTATCCCCCACCGCAAGTTCCAACTCCTTCACAAGCTCAAACGCATTTAGCTGTTGTTCGGCATAACATGGCCACGTAGCTATAGGAACTCCAAACCACAAACTCTCTAATATCGAGTTCCACCCACAATGAGTCACGAACCCACCTATAGCCGAGTGGGCTAAAATTGATATTTGCGGTGCCCACCCGATGATACTCCCTCTACTACTTGTATGATCAAGAAAACCTTTAGGTAAGGCATCTACAAAGGTCTCATGCTCGCTCGGCAGCCCATATTTTCCCTCGCCAGGCGGTGGTTTTCGTAGGGACCATAAAAACCTGTGACCGGAATCCTCTAAACCTTTGGCTATCTCGTTCACCTGATCCCTATCAAAACTTCCCACGCTGCCAAAGCAGAGGAAAACCACAGAGGATATAGGTTGTTCGTCCAACCACCCTATAATAATAGATTCCTCATCCTTCCTTTGAGACTGGGAACCACTTCGACTCTTAACATCGAGCTCTATAATAGGGCCCACCGGAAACATAGCAGGGACACCATGCTTAGTCACTCGATGTACGAATTAACTAAAATACCATTTGATCTTCTGAACTTACTAGCACGGTCGATCATTGTTGAAGACCCGCCTTCTTTCTCGAGAAATATTCGAGGCACAATCTTACTAGTCAATTGGTTTGCGAAACCGGGTACGTCGAACGTGATATCCGGGTTGCTAAACTCAGTAGCAATGTCAACCCCATGAAAATCAGCAAGTGATTGGAAATGGAGCATGAGGTTCAAGAAGCTGGCACCCGAGGGGAAGAAGATATACCAAGGGATGTTGAACTCAGTGGCAATATCCATCATGGTGGTGCATAGCATGTCGAATATGAACCCGACGACTGGCCTAGCCCCGGCTCTATTCGTAACGACTTGCTTGACGAGTGGCTTATGGAGCTCGATGAAGCTCGTCAAGAAGTTGGGGCTGGTGGGATTGAAGGAATATGTCCTTAGACATCCCGACAATTACTAAATATAAAAGGAATTATTATAGAGATAATTAATTACGTTAGTTTAGTAATCACATTTACTTGCTAGAGAATAAATGTTGGTTAGTAGAACAATATTGATTGTACCTACAACTAAGTTAACCTAATCCTATGAGGTCACACATTGCAGTAACTAATTGAAGTAAGGAAACCGGCCAATAGGAGAAAGTAGGGTTAGGTTAGGTCTCTCTCTTACTTTATTCTCCTACTATTATAAAAGGTTATTATAGGAGAGAGGAAAAAGAACGTTCAATTTGACAGTAACATTCAAACTGAAAAGAGAGAGAAAAAAACCCTATTGTTTCCCTTTGGAAATCCGGCCACCCTCCCTAAAAGCAAGAGAGTGAAATCTGTTCATCCTCTTCCGTTCTAGCAAACGTGGGAATTCAATTGGTGCTCGTGGACTAAGTAGAAGGACATCAATTGTTGTTCTTTGATCCCTAGCACTTGCAATCCGGTGGAAAACACGCTACAAAGGTTGTACATTCTTTTCCTTATAATATGATTCATATTTATGTTATGTATGCGATCTTGTGATAGATGTTAGGAAATTTGTTTCCTGAAATTCCGCTATATGCATCTATATGTTCCTACAGTGGTATCAGTTTTGCCTCTTACATAATATTTTATGATCATGTTCATGTGCTATTTTGATTATTTTCATTCAATTACGGGAGGGATTTATTTATGGATTAATTTGCATAATTAATATGGTGATATTAATTAAATTGGAAATTGTTGAAAATTGCTCAAACTTTTCGGCAACTTTACTGTTGAACTTTTACTGTTGAATTTTATAGTTAGATTTATGGTTAATGGAGATTAAAGCATAAAATCTAAATAACAACATTAAAAGTCAGATTTTAATTCGTTAAATAACATTAATTTAGATGCCATACATGAACTGAATTTTAGAAGAAACAAATATGTTGTTTTTCCTTTTAAAATTCCAGATTTTTCATGTTAAATTTTGAATTCTTGTTAGATATTCATGTTTAATAAAGATTATTCATCAAAGATCTAAACAACCGAACCGAAAATCTGTTTTAGTTTTGTTGTTGAATTCGAAATTATTTGCCCACATCAAAGGAATCCTAAGTTTGCACATAAAAATTCAGATTGAAATATGTAATTGTTACATAATTTGAGAGGAATTTAACCCCAATTTTGAACACAATGAGCACAATTAAAATTCAGTTTTAATTCATGTAATTGTTGCATAAATTAAACAAAGGATTTTCGGCAACCATGGCTGGGTGGCGCATCTCACCTGTCTTGCCACGGTGGTCTCGCGTCGGAGTTGTGCGCGGATAGAAGCTGCTTCTTGCGGTGGTGTCTCTTGCCGGGCGGCTGTCGGCTTTGAGCTTGGTGTTTTCATGTTTGTCCGTAGCCGGCAGCGGTGGGGTTGGTCGCAGACGGTTAGCGTGATTCGTGGCGAGGCGGGAAGCCGCCCGAAACTTCAGTGGAATTTCGGCTTGTTTTGTGGCAGATCTTCAAACGGTTGAAGATCTTATTAAGTTTGTTGGCTGATTCTTCAACAAGGCCGTGAATTTCGGCTTGGGTTCCTTGCGAGATTTGTGTCTTTGTTGGAGGAAAATTTGCAGTTTGAAAAAAAAAAAAAAAAAGGTTTAAATGTTTTCAATAGCTTCACATCTTAAACGGTTAATTTGATTCTTTTTCATGTGCGGTTATTGACCACGTTTTATTTTATTTTTTTGTTTCTTTTTCATGTTAATTTGAGCATTATTATTAATTTCCAAATTATGCAAATTAAAGGTTAATTTGATTAATTCCATAATATGTCCTAATTGAATTAAAATAAGGGAATTTCCTAGATTTAGTTTACTACTTAAACGGTTAAGTACTATAACTACTATGGAGCGTTTTTTGCTTTAGTTATTTCTTAAAATTGCTAAGTTTAACTAAATTGACATGTTTACTATAAATTGTTAATGACATGTTTTATTTGCTTATTAATTGTTTATAAGTGATTTTTAATGTTTATTTCATTATGATATTACAAATGCATGGATGCTTAATATAATATGTTTGATATTATGTTTTGCATGTTGTGACTAGTATGGCCCAAAACTAGGATAGAAATTACGATCATCGTTAAATTTTATGTAAATTAAATACGATCTGCGTATCGTTTGTATTTTTGTAATTTAAATTTAAATTATTTAAATTATACATTATTTATGTAATCAAGAATGAAGTTCCCTGGAGAATTAAGGATGGAGATCCATGAATATTCAAGGAGGAATTCATGAAGATTAGTTTTCCTAAGTTTAGGGGCCATACTAGGATCACTTTTAATTATGCTTATATTTATTTATGCGTTTAACATGTTTAAAGCTTGTTTAAGTTTAGATGTGTGGTTGTTTATGCTATGTGTTCACTTTTAATTAACCAACATAGTAAACTTAGGTCCCCAACATGTAATATTGAGTTTAATTGCTTTTCCAAACAACACCTATAACGCCTTAGATAGTGAGTAATAGGTTCTGCCAAAGCAGGGTGTTGCTCATTTTATCCGGGGATAGTAGGGTGGGTTTTTGAAACTTACATGTTAATGTTTGGTTTAACTCAACAAAATCATCAAAAGACAAAGTTTTGGGTTTTGAAGCTAAGAGATAGGAGTAAACAAGGAGTTGTTAACCTATCTACCAAGAATTATAATTAGTTATAATTAGTAAAGTGTTTATTTACCTAAACTACTATAAATTGAAGGCAGGGCCAAAGTCCGTTTGATTGTAGTGGGAGGGGATCTTGGTTATTTCTTTATTCAATAGGGGACTTTCATTTTGAATAAAGGGTAGTAGTAATTAAAATTTGTTTAATTATTGCTTTTTTGATAAACATTGATTGAATCTTGCTTTATTATTTTATTGTAGTTATCATGTCTGGTTCAAACAACAACAACCACCCCGGTTTTAATTTGCGCTATTTACTCGAAAAGGACAAACTAACTGCTCATAACTTCCTAGAATGGGAAATGGCTGTGAGAATCGTTCTCAGAGCTGGAGGAAGGGAAAGTGTTCTTGATATTCCTCTTCCTGAACCCCTGCTAGACACTGCTACTCCAGCTGAAAGGAGAGCAAGACAAACCATTGAGGCAAATTCTGTGCAAGTAACATGTTTGATGCTTGCTTGCATGGAACCAGAATTTCAAAAACGTTTTGATGGTCTGGACGCCTATTCCATCCTCCAACAGCTGAAAACTATATTTCAAAAGAACGCGAGGCTGGAGAGGTTTGAAGCTCATTGTAAGTTGATGGAGTGCAAGTTGGGAAAAGGAAAACTCGTTGGTCCGCATGTGTTCAATATGATTGGACACTTTCAGATCATGGAAAAATTGGGCTTCCCTTATCCCCCTGAACTAGGCCCGATATTGTGATCAAATCCTTGCTTGAAAATTTTCAAAACTTTCGGTTGAACTTTTACATGCAAGGAGGGAGGCTACCTTGCAAGAGCTGCATGGTATGCTTACTCGAGTCGAAAGGAGCTTGCCAAATTGAACCCGAACATAGGGATGTTCTAATGGTTAGGAAAGGCAAGCAATTCAAGAAAAAGGGGGCACCTCGTAAGAAGAACAAGGGCAAGGTTGTTGCCACTGATGATGCTTCTAAGCCAAAGGTCACTCCTAAGGCAAAAGTAGCAGCACTACATGAGTGCTTCCACTGCCATAAGATTGGCCACTGGAAGAGGAACTGCCCCAAGTATTTGGAGGATAAGAAGAGTGGTGCTTCAACTTCAGGTATCTATGTTATAGAGATTAACTTATCTACTTCTACTTCATGGGTATTTGATACTGCGTGTGGATCTCACATTATTTGTAATGTGCAAGCACTAAAAAGAAGTAGATCATTGAGCAAAGGAGAAGTGGACCTCCGCGTGGGCAATGGAGCACGAGTTCTTTGCTTTGGGCGTGGGAGATTGTAGTCTACTTTTACCTTCGGTTTAGTATTAGAACTTTATAATTGTTATTATGTTCCAACTATTACCAAGAATATTGTTTCGATTCCGGTTTTGGATTCGGAAGGTTTTTCATTTCAAATTAAGAATAATTGTTGTTACGCTTATTTGAATGATTTATTCTATGTCTCGACTAAGTTATCAAATGGTTTATATGTGCTAGACTTAGAAACCCACATCTATAACATAGACAGCAAGAAACCTAAAACAAATGATTCGAACCCGACATACCTATGGCATTGTCGATTAGGCCACATAAGTTCAAAGCATATTGAGAAGCTTCATAAAGATGGAATTCTCAAATCATTTGATTTCGAATCATTTGATACTTGTGAGTTTTACTTAATGGGGAAAATGACAAAGTCACCTTTCACAGGTTCAAGTGAAAGGGCCAATGATCTTTTAGCCCTCATACATACTGATGTGTGCGGACCCATGAGTACGTTGGCTAGGGGAGGGTACAGTTACTTCATTACTTTTACCGATGATGTGAGCAGATTTGGATATGTTTACCTCATGTGGCATAAGTCGGAATCCTTTGAAAAATTTAAGGAATTCCAGAATGAAGTACAAAACCAACTTGGGAAGAAAATTAAGGCATTACGATCTGATCGTGGTGGTGAATATTTATCTCAAGAATTTGGTGATCATTTGAAGGATTGTGGAATACTTTCACAATGGACTCCACCGAGAACACCACGGTTAAATGGCGTTTCGAAAGAAGGAATCGAACTCTACTTGATATGGTTCGATCCATGATGAGTCTTCTTGATCTTCCTATTTCATTATGGGGATTTGCGCTTGAAACACGGCATTCACACTTAACGAGCACCATCCAAAGCAAGTGGAAAAGACACCATATGAAATGTGGACTGGAAACGTTCCAAAATTGTCTTTTCTAAGGATATGGGGTTGTGAAGCCTATGTAAAACGTTTACTTTCTGATAAGCTTTCACCCAAATCCGATAAATGTCTCTTTGTGGGTTACCCAAAAGAGACTAAGGGATACTACTTCTACAACCAAAACGAAAACAAAGTGTTTGTTGCTCGTAATGGTGTCTTTCTGGAAAAGGAGTTCATTTCCAGAAAAACAAGTGGGAGAAATGTATATCTCGAAGAAATTCGAGATGAGCAACAAATAGATGAGGTTTACACCTCATCAGAGGCGGCCCGGCATGAAAATGCTCAGGAGGCGGTGCATTCAATTCACGTACCTCCTACCGTCCCACTTGGAGATACTCCGTGCGAAGTCACTCAACCTAATGAGGTAGAAACTTCTTCTATTGTTCCCCAACGTAGGTCTAGTAGGACCATCATTCCGTCAAAGAGATATATTGATTTCCTTTTGGTCGAAAGTTACGAAATAACGATTTTAAAATCGGAAGAACCTACTAGCTACAAAGATGCTTTGGAGAGTCAAGACTCCGAAAGATGGCTTGAGGCCATGAAATCTAAAATGGATTCCATGTCTGAAAATCAAGTATGGGACTTGGTTGATTTGCCTGATGGGGTAAAACCCATTGGATGCAAATGGATTTTCAAGTTGAAAACAGACAATGATGGAAACATTAGTGTTTTCAAAGCAAGGTTGGTGGCGAAAGGTTTCAAACAAATTCATCGTATTGACTATGATGAAACCTTCTCACCAGTAGCCATGCTGAAGTCCATTAGGATAATCCTTGCGATTGCTACCTTTCATGACTATGAAATATGGCAGATGGATGTCAAAACCGCTTTCTTGAATGGGTTCTTGAAAGAGGATGTGTACATGACACAACCTCAAGGTTTTGAAGATCTAGAAAATCCAGGGAGGGTATGCAAGCTTAAGAAGTCCATTTATGGACTAAAGCAAGCATCAAGGAGTTGGAACCTCAGATTTGATGAGGCAGTCAAGAAATTTGGCTTTCTCAGAAATGAAGAGGAATCTTGTGTATACAAGAAGTTAAGTGGGAGTAGTATTACTTTTCTGGTCTTGTATGTGGATGACATACTTCTCATAGGAAATGATAAGACCATGCTTGAGTCAGTCAAGGAATGGCTTAAAAATTATTTCTCTATGAAAAACCTAGGAGAGGCAGAGTACATATTGGGAATAAAGATCTATAGAGATAGATCGAAAAGGCTAATTGGGCTCAGTCAGGAAACTTATATTGATAAAGTTCTTGCAAGGTTCAAGCTGAAAAACTCCAAAAGAGGTTTCATTCACATGCGACATGGCATTGCACTTGGCAAGACTCAGTGTCCTTCGAGTCCTGATGAGGTCAAGCGTATGAGTAATGTTCCCTATGCTTCTGCTGTAGGATCCATTATGTATGCCATGATATGTACTCGACCGGATGTTGCATATGCTTTGAGTATATGCAGCAGATACCAGTCAAATCCAGGAGATGCGCACTGGATTGCAGTGAAAAACATCCTTAAGTACTTGTGAAGGACTAAGGATAATTTTTTGGTTTATGGTGGAGATGATGAGTTGGTTGTTACTGGATACACCGATGCAAGCTTCCAGAGTGACATAGATGATTTCCGATCGCAATCTGGTTTCATATTTTGTCTCAATGGAGGAGCTGTGAGCTGGAAGTACTCTAAGCAAAGTACCATCGCGGATTCTACAACAGAGGCTGAGTATATTGCAGCAGCTAATGCAGCAAAGGAAGCTGTTTGGATCAAAAAGTTCATTGGTGAACTTGGTGTAGTTCCTAGCATTGAGAATGGCATTGAGTTGTATTGTGACAACAATGGTGCCATTGCTCAGTCTAAGGAATCCAGATCGCATCAAAGGTATAAACATGTGCTCAGGAAATTCCATCTCATTCGAGAAATCGTTGGTAGAGAGGATGTGAAAGTAAGCAAGGTTCATACTGAGGATAACGTAGCAGATCCTCTGACTAAACCGCTTGCTCAACCTAAGCATGAGTGTCATACTAGGTCTATGGGGCTTAAGCATATGGGAGAATGGCTTTAGGTTGTTTACTTCATGTTTACAATTGTAAAGACATTGATTATGCTTTGGATGTTTATCAATAAAAATCTGTTTCTTATTTAATTGTTTGGTTTAGTATTAAATAAAATGTCCAAATAATTTGTGCTTTCAAATAGGATTATCGAAAACGTTTTGATAATGGAACCCTATAAAGTGAACACAAATCACAACTTATGTAAAGTCCCTAGTCTAAATCACTAAATTGGACATAAGTGATTTATTTAAAAGACTAGTATATAATTAATTGATAGCGCAGTTCCATGGGCTATGGAGACATAGAGATGTCTTGATTATATGGATGTATATTTGATACATTGAGACTTGACTTAATTAGATTCTAAAAGTAGAATCAAACTACTATATTTAGTGGATTCCTTAGACATGAGTATGTCTTAAAAACCACAATATAATTAGTTTAACTTTGACACTGTTAAACGCCGCGCCGTAAAAGGAGGTTATAAAGGCAGTGATCAGGTGGGCTAAGAATTGAGTGGGAGTTATGGTCATACAAGAGTGGATAAGTCCTCCTATTAAATAGGAATGGTGTCGGGCCTCTTGATGAGCGAGAACTCGGAAAATTGCATGGCCATGCGGAATAGGATTAAAGAGTTAATCCTTATTTGAGCGATTCGAACTCAAAGATCAAGGAACATAAATTTGAGAATAACATGGTGTTATCAAATTTGGCATTAAGTGACTTAAGGAATTTAGCATTGCGCTCTTGTCTTCGGACAAGTGGGAGATTGAAGGAATATGTCCTTAGACATCCCGACAATTACTAAATATAAAAGGAATTATTATAGAGATAATTAATTACGTTAGTTTAGTAATCACATTTACTTGCTAGAGAATAAATGTTGGTTAGTAGAACAATATTGATTGTACCTACAACTAAGTTAACCTAATCATATGAGGTCACACATTGCAGTAACTAATTGAAGTAAGGAAACCGGCCAATAGGAGAAAGTAGGGTTAGGTTAGGTCTCTCTCTTATTTTATTCTCCTACTATTATAAAAGGTTATAATAGGAGAGAGGAAAAATACGTTCAATTTGACAGTAACATTCAAACTGAAAAGAGAGAGAAAAAAAACCCTATTGTTTCCCTTTGGAAATCCGGCCACCCTACCTAAAAGCAAGAGAGTGAAATCTGTTCATCCTCTTCCGTTCTAGCAAACGTGGGAATTCAATTGGTGTTCGTGGACTAAGTAGAGGGACATCAATTGCTGTTCTTTGATCTCTAGCACTTGCAATCCGGTGGAAAACACGCTACAAAGGTTGTACATTCTTTTCCTTATAATATGATTCATATTTATGTTATGTATGCGATCTTGTGATAGATGTTAGGAAATTTGTTTCCTGAAATTCCGCTATATGCATCTATATGTTCCTACAGGGATCGAGTGGGTGTGAGAGAGGAGGAAGGACGACGAAGGTGAGGCGGGCGGGGTAGGGGTTATTACGTGACTGTGAGTCGATATAGGTCTTAACCATGGAGAAATTGAGGGGGACGTTGAGTATAAGGATGAGGAAGGAAATGCGTTGTTCGTGTCGGATAATGAGTTTGGCTAGTTCTACGGCTGAGAGAAGGTGGCCCATTCCTGGGGTTGGAATAAACACCACTTCTGCTGGATTGCTCTTCATATTCATATTGATTAGTAGCAATGAAGTTTTGTTTGGTTGTAGGATGGGATTTGAGAATTAAGATGCGTTATTGCACAACAATTCTATATGATATCGGAGGACAGTGAGGGTTTATATACTTCTATATATATGATGTCACGACACTTCTATTAATTATATTACAAGTACAGTATATTTTATGTGGAATCTGAACTAATAGATCAGAAGACAATTTAAAGTGGGGAATGCAAATTTTCCTTTTCATTCTATTTCTAAGGGTCTTGATTGTGTAACTGAGTCGGGTTAGTATGTGTGGTATTTAAATAATTGATTCTGTAAGGTAGTTCTTCTCCTCTAAATTTTAGGGTCACTCACCTAACATTGAATTTTACACGCGTTGTTGTTATATTTACCAATTCCAATATGCTATTACAAGTACCATTACCGATAATACTCTTTTCATAGCAAGTCTTATATAAGACCGCATTACAACAATAATTAATGTAAGACCATTTCACTATTTGCAATAAAAATGTCACTTTTAGAGTTAAAGGGGTCATTTTTTAATTTATAATATTACTAACTTTTATATATAGCTCACATTATACTTTAAACCCCTTCCAAATTTCTTGTTTTCTTTGTACTTTACACGCATCTTAGGAAGGGATATAGCGTAGAGAAAGAAAAAAAAATTGGTAGATGGATATATCCCCGAATTGAATTAGAAAACAGGTTTACGGCGCTTAAAATGAGGAACCGAAAGCAAGTAATTTTTTTTATATATGTGAAATTGGACTTATGGAGTCTGGTAAAATAGATGATGTCACGGCTGAGGTGTGAAGGGGATTATTCTTGTGGAGAAGGTAAAGATGAGATTAATAAATATTATCTTACTTACAATGACGTTCTTCTATAAGTGTAATCAAAACAGGATTTATTAGGTTTTTAATCACCTAAGGCATATATAGCAGAGGTGTGCTATGGGGCACTTGGTTGAATATATACTTCTCTTCTTTTTTAATCTTTAAACTCCAACTCTCTTTATCTTTAAACTCCAACTCTTTTTGAGTTATGTATGATTAGGTTTCTATCTAAGTCATACTCCATTTGTCCTAAATATGGCAATTAAATATAATTGGTACAAGTAATATGTATTTATGATACTTAAAATGTCATATTAAACTAATCAAATTTCAATTATGCTTAATAAATAATAGGAAACATGAATGAAAAACGTTAGAAATATGAAATTGAAGATTTCTTTTCGTACTTTAAATTAAGCACTTTTTCATTCTAAAGAGGCTACTTAGATTTATATATGAAGAGGTCTCACTTGAGGGGGATAAGGGAAATTCCTCTAATGAGGGCATATTCTCTCCAGCTTATTTTCAGTTCAGTTTTGTTCAGTTCGATTCAGTTCAATTCAGTTCAGTTCCTAAATTATTATCATTACTATTAATTAGTTATAATTTAATTCAGTTCAGTTCAGTTGTTTTATGACGAAGAGAACAGGAGTCACATAAAGTTTGATCCCTAGATCTCACGTATAAGAGGTGGAAAGTGATGTCACTACTCCATTGTCTCAAGTCTCAACGTCAACATGCACGGCCTCTAAAATGTTTGAGACAACTTTGCACATGTTCATGATGTATTGATGTCAATACAAATTACACCACTTAATTCCACACACTCTCTCCTATATAAAAACCACAAAATAACCCACTGATTACATACTCTCGCTCGTACCTATCTTGGTATGTAGAGCTAGATAACCAAGAAAAACTTGGATGAACTGAGAGAGTATTTGGTAAGTTTGCTTTGATTAAAGATTAGGACTTCGGTTGTAAGCAAAACAATGCAATAGCACAATATATAAAAGTTTGTTGGGACTAGGTTTATTTAAGTTGATTTGATATACTAAGAAATTCTTTGAAAAATAATTGGCTTGGGTGAGTTTTCTTTATGTTTGAATAGAAATTCTTGGATATAACTGTTGCACCATAAGTAATGTGTAACAAATTACATTCACAAGTGCTAAAGTAAAACATTAGTAAACCATATCTTCGTCTCTCTTCTTCCACTGCACTCAAAAAAGTTCCTCCTTTCTTACTCTATTTTTTCCACCTCTCTCTCATCTTCAACCTCTATTCCCCCAAATTTCAAACTCTAGGGTTTCGTTTCTTCTCCTTTGATGTCGCTGAACTCTGAAATTCAATCAACGATCTCTCTCTCTCTCCTCCAAGCTCTGTAATTTCGTAACAATGGTATATGATACTAAGTATGTTAGGCGCAACAATGGCGAATGATACAAGCTTTATAATGTCGGAACAATGGCAAATTTATTTGAAGTTTATTCAAATTTTAGGTTTTGAATTCTTGATTTTGTTTTTAGAGTGAAACAAAGAAACTTGATATAAATGATGAATTCGGCAAATTTATGCTTGTCTTCTTATGATTATTTGGAGGTGGAGGTGGAGGAAACTTTGATGAAGAGTTGAGGTGAGGTGAACACAGGGCAACAATAACCTACTTAAACCACGAGGAGAGAGAAAGATCGAGCAAGAAACAAGGAAAGCTCCGACAAAAGAGCGACTACTTGCGCGGTAACAGGAGGCGAAGCTCCGACAAAAGCTTCAACTGTCGGGGGTTTGATTTTCGCAATTATTGTTCGAGATTTTTTCCGCAAGTTTCAGTCGATTAATTGTTGATTGGGTTGAATTGTTGAATTCACAAAGCATCTGGACTTCGAGCATGGCAGACGGAGAAGGCGAGGTTGCAGCCTTGCAGGTAAGAGGAGAGAGAAGGGGGTCTGATATATCTGGTCTTAAGTGGGCTTTCATTCGAAACACTCTTAATGAAATGAATTTTCCCATGAGAATGGTTGAGGTTATCATGGAATGTGTCTCTTCCCCTACTATGCGTATTCTTTGAAATGGTGAACCTACATAAGCTTTTTCTCCATCTCGTGGTATTTGTCAAGGGGATCCCCTCTCCCCTTACTTATTTGTTCTTTGCATGGAAAGACTTAACCACATCATTGAAGAAGCAATTATTGGTTGGGGGTGCTGGAAACCCATTTATGCTAGTCGAGGGGGTCCGAAATTGTCTAATCTCTTCTTCGCCGATGATATAATTCTTTTTGCGGAAGCCACTACTTCCCAAGCTTCGGTTATCAAGGACTGCCTTCGACGTTTTTGTGATGCTTCGGGACAAAAAGTTAGTCTTGCTAAGTCCCGAGTTTATTTCTCTAAAAATGTTTCTCATGAAAAGCAATCGCAAATCTGTGAGGAGTTGGGCATGGAGTCTACTGAGGATTTGGGTCTCTATTTGGGAATGCCAACCTTGACAAGTAGAGTTACTCGTCAAACTTATGCCCATCTTTGTGAAAAAGTTGATAGGCGTCTCTCAGGATGGAAGTCTAAATACCTCTCCCTAGCCGGTCGCATTACACTTGCCAAATCAACAGTCACTACTTTACAACAGCTAAAATCCCTCGTCGAATTTGTGATGAAATTGATCAAAAAACAAGGAGATTTGTATGGGGTGGTACAGAAGAAAAAGAAACGGGTCCATCTTATCTCTTGGGAAACTTTACAACAGCCCAAAAACAAAGGGGGATTGGGTTTGCGTTCCTCAAGACAAGTTAACTCGGCCTTCCTCACTAAATTGGGTTGGCGTGTTCTTGCCGAGCCCAATGCTTTATGGTCAAGGGTGTTTCGACATAAATATTGTAAAGGTCGCTGCGACATCGATATGTTTGTTCCTTCCTCTAACATGTCAAATGTGTGGCGCGGTATTTCAGAAAATGCTACTTGGATCAATAAGGGTTCAGCTGTTGCAATTGGTAATGGGCGAAGTACATTATTTTGGGATCATTGATGGACTTCGGATGCTACACTTCGTACACTTACTATCGCGCCTATCCCCGATGAAATTGAAGGTAACACTGTTGAAGAGATGTGGGAAATTGGTGTGGGGTGGCGTTGGGATTTATTTGCTCACCTACTTCCTCCTCTTGTTCTCAAAAACATTGCGGCTTTGAAGTTAGTAGAAGACCCCAACTGTGGAGACTTGCGATTTTGGAAAGGCTCCAACAAGGGTGGTTTTTCCATTAGGTATGCGCTTGATATTATGCGAGAAAACGATGATGTGCCGTATAATTCCAAATGGGATTTAGCGTGGCAAACTCCAGTTCAACAAAGAGTGAGGGTGTTTCTTTGGCTTGCCCTTCATGAACGTATACTTTGCAACACCATTAGAGTGTTTAGGCATATGTCGAATGATCCAAGATGCAATCGATGCTCCTTTAACAAAGATGAAACCCTTATACATCTGTTTCGGGATTGCCCAGCTGCTCGTGCCATTTGGTCCGGTGTGGGGGGTGCAACCCTTTATCCTTCCTTCTTTCAAGGTAACTTTCAAGATTGGATAATTAGGAACTTGAAGGCTGATGGGGTAAGTTACTCTGAGAAGTGGCCTACTTGTTTTGCTTTAGTCCTTTGGTGGAATTGGAGGTGGAGAAATAATGTGGTTTTTGGCAACACTAGGGACATACCCATTGACATAGGTACCTTCATTCGGGCTCAGGTTGAAGAAACATGGCAGAGCCTTGTCAACACGACTCAAGGCATTTTAAAACATGAGGCTTTCATTAGATGGATGGCTCCTCCTAAAACTTGGTATTGTCTCAACACTGATGGTGCCTCTAAGGGGGCGATGGGCCTTGCTGGAGGTGGCAGTATTATTAGAGACTGTCGAGGCACCTTTGTTCGGGCATTCTCCGCAAATTTTGGGGCTTGTTCAGCTTATAAAGCTGAGATTTTTGCTGCTGGACTAGGAATCGAGATAGCTAACAACTTGGGCCTTGATAAGCTAGTTCTGCAAATGGATAACAAAGCGTGTATTGAGGCTCTTCAAGATGCTAATCACCATGGTGGAGAATGCTATTATTTGCTGAAGTCTTGCCGTGGACTAATCAACTCTACGGGTTGGGAAGTTCGCTTAACTCATTGTTATCGTGAAGGAAATAAAGTAGCTGATAGACTAGCTAATGTTGGTGTAGCCCAAATGGAGAATGTGGTGTATTATAATGCTCCTTCACAGGAGATCACCGCTCTTCTTCGTGAGGACATCATGGGAGTTACTACTCCCCGTCTTATTTCTTAAGTTTGTTAGTTTTTAGTTTGGGGTTTTTCCCCCTCCTTTGCATCAAAAAAAAAAGAAATGATAAATATTAATAGAAAAATGACACAAATTAGTTTAAAAATGACACAAGTTTCCTGAAAAATGATGTACATTTGAGGGTTCCACCCCATGAGCGCGGGTTCTACCCTGCGGGCAAACATAAACTTTCCAAATTCGTCTACAACTTTTCCTCGAACACTCTCAAAATCCACAACATGTCTTCTGGACCTACTAACCAACCATGTTGGACTATTGAGCTTGCAGAACTAACAATTTGAAGTAAAAGTTATATTAAAATAGAAAGGGTTATTTGTACTGAATACGTAAAGTATATCACGAGTTGGCTAGTGGAATCTACCTCATATATATAGAACTATAGAAGAGGTTGAGGTGGTGGAGTAGTGGTATCACATTTCATCTCATCTCATTTCATCTCATCTCATCTCATATCCCTGAGGTATAGGGATCAAAGCTCATGGGACTTATTTGAGGAATTCCCCTTATTCCCTCAAGTGTGTCCCCCTCATCTTACCTTAAAAAATTATATAGAATTATAGAAGTATTAGTTATAAGTTATAACTTACTTCTACATGGTATGAGTATGGTTTGATACAGACTAGCCAATCTAGAATCCAAGCAAGCCCAACACAACCAAAATCTTACAGAAATCATCTTAGCGTTGTTGGATCATTCAATACATGGCCCACATGGCTGCTGCCCACTATGCAAGCATCTCGCTGCATTTATGGTCCAAGTGAACGGAAGGCCAACACAGCAATCAAAATACCAAATCCTTGGTAGCAGGCTCGCTACATAAGCCCACGCAATAGCAAGTTCTTTTTTTTTTGGGTGAACATAAATGCATTACTTAAATAAAAAGTCGCTAAGTTTGTCACAGTTCTAATTGAAAAGGTGATAATTACATACATGCAATTTACTAAACTTTGAGCTTTCTTGGCAAGGTAGAATTTTTAGTTCCCTAGTCACAGGGGATATAGTATGGAACAAAAAGTCAAACATCTTAACTGCCAACTTTTATTACTAACATAACAATTTAACAAAGATCCTTACCATTGACTTCCTAATTCCTTAAACTGTGCAAAAGCACTTCCCAGCTCACAAGGGTAACTCACATGGGAAATAGTACCCGTCGCTAACTGAGCAGGGCAAAATAATAATATGGATGTTGTTGGAAAAAACTTTGTCTACCCACCGAGTAGGCTATCCACCATTAATAAAGACTTGTTGAGGGTTGTGGTAATGAAATCCAACTCAACATAATAATTATTTTTTTAATGCACTATTAGTAGTGGGTTGTCTACCCGGTGGGTAGGTGTAGCAATGTCCTTTGGCATAGTGTTATGCAAAATATTTAAAAAAAATTAAAGCAGATTTTGTCATTACTACCTTTTATGACTGTGAATTATGTAAACTCAATTCATACTAGAGAGAGAAATGTAGAGAGTGTTTTTCATTCAAGAAAGAAATGAAAGAGTTAGTTATTACAGCAGAGGGAGAGGAGTATTTATACTTGAGTTTGTTAGAACAAACTAACAGAACTCTAACTACTTTTAACAAAAACAAAACTAAGCTATTACAAGACTTTATTTATTTTGTACAATAGTCTTCATATCCCCCCTTCAAGCTGGACTTGTGAGCAATCAACAAGACTAAGCTTGGAAGATAACAAAGTATGTTGAGGACCTGACAGTGGCTTCGTGAGAGGATCAGCAAGCTGCAGAGAACTTTGAACATGAGCTGTTTGTATGAAACCAGCCTCCACCTGCTCTCTAACATAGTGGCAGTCTCTTTTGAGGTGTTTTGTCCTCTCATGGAACTTGGGTTCACGCATGATATGTTGGCATTTGTATTATCACAATACATATAAATAGGAAGTTTAACTTTAACTTTTAAATCTTCTAACAAGCCTTCTACCCAAACCAATTCAGAAGCAGTATTGGACATGCTCCTATATTCTGCTTCTACAGAAGATTTGCTAACAGTTTTCTGCTTTTTGGTCTTCCAAGAAACCAGATTGGACCCTAGGAAGATGCAGTAGGCACTAAGAGATCTACTGCTGAACATACATGGACTCCAATCAGCATCACTATAGGCTGTTATATTAAGATGCTCAGAGGCAGAATAAAATAAACCCATGTTCATAGTGCTCTTCAAGTATCTAACAACATATAGTGCTGCTTGAAAGTAAGGTTTTCTGGGACAACTTAAGAACTGGCTTAAGTGCTGAGTTGCATATGAAAGATCAGGTCTAGTTATATTTAAGTAGAGTAATCTGCCAATAAGCTTTCTGCAAACTTCTGGCTCTTCAAGAACTTCACCCATATCAGTTGACAAACCCAAACCTTTAGGAAGAGGAGAGGAAACAGATCTTGCATTGTCCAAGTTCAAATCTTTAACAATGTCTGAAATGTTTTTTCTTTGACTAAGAATTGTTCCAGTATTATTTCTGATGACTTCTATACCCAGAAAGTACTTCATGTCTCCCACATCTTTTATAGTAAAAGCATCATGAAGAGCTTGTTTGACTATGTTAATCTGAGCTAAACTGGTACCAGTCAAGACCATGTCATCAACATATACAAGGATGATTACAAATTCACCTTGTAATGTTCTAGTAAACAAAGAATAGTCCTGTTTTAAATGAACAAAACCAAGACTTGACAGAAACTTGCTAAGTTCCTTGTTCCATTGCCTTGATGCTTGTTTCAAGCCATACAATGATCTTTTAAGTTTGCAAACCTCACCAGATTTAGCTTTAAGATAACCAAGGGGAGGTTTCATAAACATTTCCTCATCCAAAAAGCCATGTAAAAAAGTATTGTTTATGTCTAACTGACATAAAGGCCAATGCTTGGCTGTAGCAAGAGAAATAAGAATTCTGACAGTAGCAATCTTTGCTACAGGAGAGAAGGTATGAGTGAAATCTTCTCCCTCAACCTGTTGATAACCTGTAGCAACTAAACGTGCTTTATACCTTTCCACAGAACCATCTGGATTGTATTTGACCTTGAAAACCCACTTTGACCCAATAGCCTTTTATTAGAAGGAAGTATCTGAAGCTCCCAAGTATTATTAGACTCAAGAGCATCCAATTCTTTCTGTTTGCAAGCTTGATGATAATTCACAGGTTCAGTTACATCAGAATGTGTGGAAGTATTTTGAACAGAAAAGGATAATGATGTGGAAGGAACAGGTATAGTAGGACAAATAAAATCCTTAAGTTTAGATGGTGGTTTGCTGATTCTAGTTGTATGTCTAGGAATGTGTTCAGTAACATCATTAATCACAGGAGAATGATGTTCTGGTATAATAGGGGAAGAATGAACATAATCTGAAATCATAGGAGAATTCATAGAGTTAACAGAATGATCAGGAGAATGATCAGAAGTAGAATGATTATGATGAGAAGAGAAAGTATTGATAGTATTAGGAACATAATGAGAATTAGTAATAGGATCATTATCAAGAATTTGAACCAAAGGAAGATTGATGTGAGATGGAAGAGAAGATACAGAAGTATCTTTGAAAGGAAAAACATTTTCTCTAAACACAACATCTCTACTCACAAAGCATTTATGTAGTCAAATCATAAACTTTGTACCCTATTTTACCAAAAGAGTAACCAATGAAGACACACTTAGTGGCTCTAGGACTAAACTTGTCTTTAGTATTTGTATGAGCATAGCACAGGCAACCAAACACCTTGAGTAAGGAATAATCAGGGGATTTATGATATAAAAGTTCATATGGAGTTTTCCAGGCTATGACAGAAGAAGGAAGATGATTGATGAGAAAGGTGGCAGTGAGGATACAATCTCCCCAAAATTTGTTAGGCATAGAGGCATGAAATTTTAATGCCCTAGCAACTTCTAATAGATGTTTGTGTTTACGTTTTACACGCCCATTCTGTTGGGGAACACCAGGAATACTTCTTTGATGATAAACTCCTTGAGAGGCAAAGAAAGAAGCACATTGATCTTGAATGATTTATGTGCCATTGTCTGATCTGATGGATTTGATTTTAACATTGAATTGAGTAGAAACAAAGCTAAAAAAGATTGAATGGTATGAAAAACTTGAAGTTTATTATGAAGCATGAAAGTCCAAGTACATCTACTGAAATCATCCAGTATAATAAGAAAATAAGAAGCTCCTAAAAGAGTTTTGACCTTATAAGGACCTCAAAGATCTATGTGAATGAGATCAAAAGACTGTGAAGCTCTATTGATACTCCTAGGAAAAGGAGATTTGTGATGTTTTGCATAAACACACACTTCACAAAAATACTCCGTAAGATTTGAACAGTTGCAATGAGGTAAATGTTTCATTTTTGAAAGAGACACATGTCCCAAACGAGCATGAAGAATATGTAAATCAGGAGATGAAGATGTATGTGAAGCAAAAACAGAATTTAGATGATGTTTTGAAGCAGAAGAGGCATGATTAGAAATGGTATTTGTGACACAGGAAGTGGAATGAAGAAGATATAATCCTCTAGATTTATAACCAGAAGTTATAATATTGTGAGTATTGACTTTAAAGAAGATACATTCTGTAGATGTTAACTTAACATGTATGTTATCATCAACAAGCAATTGTCCTACTGACAACAAGCTATGCTTGAAAGTAGGAACATATAAAACATTCTTGAGAACAATTTCACATGCAAGCCTAATATCACCAACTTCATGAACATAATTATAACTTCCATCAGGTAAACCTATTTCTATCACCTTAGACAACTTTCTTCTTTCATGAAACATGTCAATATCATATGTCATATGATCAGTGGCACCAGAATCCACAATCCAGATATGTGAAACAGTAAAAAATTAGACTGTATCTAGTATACCTGCACTATGAGAGTATGAAGACTGATCATTGGAAGATTCTCCAATGAAAAAAATTCCCTTGGCCTCTGTGAACTTGTGCAGAATGAGCATAAACTGGGTCTCCAGACAGCTGTTTACCCTTGAGATTCCTCATAACTTCTTGAATAATAGAATTCATCATATTTGGATCAACTCCAGCAGATGATCCAGATTGAGAACCCGAAGCAGAATGAATACCAGAATAGGTAGCATTATTAACAGGTCCATCAGCCATGAAGTCAAGAGGAGTATACATGTCATAATCACATTCTGTAGATGTGATATTTGCAGCTATTTTTCCATTTTTAGCTTGCATATGACTCTTCTTAGGATTGTACCACTCAGGATACCCTATAATCTTGAAACATTGGTCTTTAGTATGACCTTTACCATTGCAAAAATCACATTTGCGCTCAGATTTCTCCTTTCTCCAATCTTTCTTGACATAATTCTGAGTTTTCTAAGCAGCAAGAGCACTAACTTCATGATTCATCTGATTAATGCCACTAATTTCTTTCTGTTTTTCAGTTTGTTGAGCTATATAATAAGCTCTATTGATAGATGGCAAAGGATCAGTAGCTAAGATATTGCTAATAGCATTATCAAAGCCATTGTTTAATCCAAGAAGAAATTGCATCAGTGTCTCTTCAGCTTCAAAATCTGATAGCTTCTTCAGAAATTGACAAGTGCAAACCATACCACAAGAACATGATGGAAAATTACGCAAATTTTGTAACTCATCCCAGAATTTCTTCATCTTTCCAAAATACATCACTATTGACATATTTTCTTAACGTAAATTGTCAAGCTCTTTCTTCAATTGATAGATTTGAGGTCCATTAGATTGACCAAATCTTTCACAAACTTCTATCCACAATTGTTCAGAATTATCAACATATGTAAAATTTTCAGCAATATCTACCTCCATAGAATTCATCAACCAGCAAGTGACTAAGTAATCACATCTCATCCATCTATTAAACTCTCTATCAGATTCATCAGGTTTCTTGATAGTTCCATCAAGAAAACCTAATTTATTTTTAGCAATTAAAGCTCTCCTAACATTTCGCTTCCAACTTGTGAAATTATTGCCATTCAAATTCACAGGAACGAGTTTACTAATCGTTTGATCTGAACTGGAAATGAAATAAGGATCGTTGTAAGCTGAACTTACATTGTTGCTATTCTGATTGTTGTTGACATTGTTGTTAAGTGAAGATTCGTCGTTCGTCATTGTCAATTATCTTCAATTTCAGACAAAATCGCGGAAAATTTCGCCAAGAAACAAGAAGAATTATGAACAACAGAAGAATTTTGAGCTAAAATTGAGCTAAAATTTGAAGAAATTCTTCAAATACTCAAAGAATTATGAAGATTAAAGAAAATTTTAACCTAAAACTGAAGAAATTTTCTTCAGAAACTCAAAAGAAATCGAGACAGATACACAGGAACGTATTCTGCTCTGATACCATGTGAATTATGTAAACTCAATTCATACTAGAGAGAGAAATGTAGAGATTGTTTTTCATTCACGAAAGAAATGAAAGAGTTAGTTATTACAGCAGAAGGAGAGGAGTATTTATACTTGAGTTTGTTAGAACAAACTAACAGAACTCTAACTACTTTTAACAGAAACAAAACTAAGCTATTGCAGGACTTTATTTATTTTGTACAATAGTCTTCATAATGACTATATCATTAACCTATATAAAAAAGGACAATAGAATCAAATCAAGTCAATTTTGTTGCAAATTTCAATATTTGCAATTTACCACTCTTTTTATATTACCTTTATTTTTATTTTTTTAAAGAGAAAGACAGGGTGTTAGAATTCGACCTTCCTCTAAGTATTTTGCTTATTTAATGCTTTCTAGTACTTTACTTTATGCTTTTAGCTCTTTGTTTAGGTTTTATCTTCTATTATTATGTTACCGTAAATAGTGTTTAAAGAGCATCATTGAATAACTGAAATCAAAGGTTCCTACCAAGTTTCAACAAAGTTGTTGTGGATTTCCTTTACTTACGTTTGGTCTTGTAATTTTGCCAAAATGCCCCATCGCCTCCTGATTCGTCATCCCAGATTCGCTTGTGACTGCTACGCATGTACAAGACTCGACCGACACTTGTTCTTTTGTTGCCTATAAGTAAGAGCGCCCTTTCGAGATACAACGTTGCTCATACTTCTATGAGCTTAGGAGACTCTTCCCACATAAGACTTGCTCCCCCTGTCGTCCGATAGGCAAGAGCGCACCACCAAGATTTAGTGTCAAAACACGCGGACCGTGACACAAGTAGCGGGAGAGCTTGGGGTTTTCATATGTTTTCTTCTTGGCTGAATTGGCTCTGGATTCTCTTAGGTTCTTGGCTTTTCCTTTTGAAGGTAAAAGTAGGTAATCAAGGACCGACCGTCTCTATCCTACTCCTCTACCCTCACCCAAAATCCACCAAAGTAAGCTTTAGCAGTTGGTGTTCACCATTTATTTCCCCTTTTTTCTATAATTCTCTCATGGCGCTTTAGAACAAGCTTTCTTTGTTCAATCAACATTTTTTTCACCTCACATAAATATACACAAAAAGTTTGATTCCTACAGTACAAGAAAATTGATATTTAGCAACGAGAAAAGTTGTTGCCAAAAATACCTTTTGCAACGACATTATACTTCTTTCGTTCTTTTTTAATTGACCTGTTTCATTATGCATATTTGCCAACACATGACCTTAAACCTTAATATCCCTAATTATCAATAAGCAAAAATCATAAAAAAAGTTGATATTTTGAAAATATACGTAGACAAATCTAACAAGATCGTAGCATTCTTTTGTTTTTGTCCTTAAGTATAAATCACAAAAGATAGTCAAAGTAGATTATTGATCCATCCCAATTGAGGTGAAATTCAAGTTTATTAATCTTTGAGTCACCATGCCAATTTTGAATCTTGTCAATATTATCAAATTAAAAACTCAAATAAAACAAAGATACACTATTAGATTCCAAAAATCAAAATAATAAATCTAAAACCAAATTAGATCTCAAATCAAATCAATCCATTCACATCAACTTTGCAAATGTCTAATAAATTCATTACATCCAATTTACAGTGTGTAAAATCGTAGAATTCAACGCCACCAAATTGACTCATCGTTAAAAATAAAAAAGGGAACATCTTGCGGACAACATTATAATTTATGCTTAGCCAAACCCAAATACACACATTTCCCCTAATCCCTGCCCCTTTTTATCAGTCTCCACCGAGCGTCAAAGAAACGGTGCTACTTTTTCTTTACACTTACTTCTCTTTCTTTTTATCTTCCTTACTTTTCTTTCTTTCTTCCTCCAATCAATAATCATCATACCCTAAATCCATTGTCTAGAAACAAACAAACAGTCTCCAATTTGCAGGAATCCCCAAATAATAATAATAATAATTATTATTATTATTACTCGTACTTGGTTGATTCTCAAACTCTGCAAAATATGGTAGTTGCAGCAATACCCATTTGATTAATTGCTTGCTTTTAATTTCTGTCTTTTCCAATTTCTCCCCACAATTAATTCACTCACACAAATCTTGATGGAGCAGTATTTATTGTTATAGTCGGTCTTCTCAACGGCTTCTACAGAGGACTGCTTTTAATTCCCATAAAAGTTCCAAACTTTTCTGTTATCTTACTTACACAAATCAACGGCAACCTCATGAACACCAAAAATCTCCAGAATTGATTGAAGAAAAAGATGAAAGTTTTGATTTTTAGATTTGCAATTTTCTGGGTTTTCATTTGTGTAGCAAAAGCAAACAAAAATTCAACAACTTGCGAAAGATATTGCAATGGAACAACAGTGAATTACCCATTTGGATTCTCTGAAAATTGTGAATTTCAATTGAATTGTACATATGAGGGAAAAATGGAATTCATGGGATTTCAACTTAGAAACATAACATGGAATTCTATTTCACTTAATCTGACAGCAAATTGCAGCCGTCCGATTGGTCAAATACGACGTTTGTTCGGGAAAAACTACGCGTTGACGGCAAGAAATGGGTTGCTCTTACAACGTTGTAGTACGCCGTTAAATGGGTGCATACTTCCGGCGAGTTTAGTGGATAGTAGGTTTCAGAGGTGTGATGATAGGAGAGAGAATATGAGTTGTTTTGCGGCGGAGAATCCGACAGGTGGAGGTGGAATTTTGAGGTACGAGGATGTTAATAGTACTGGGTGTACTATGTTGTTTTCGTCGATTGTTGTTGATGATTCTGGCGCTGTTAATGATTCCGACGCTTTGCTTGAGTTTCAGACGCTTCAGTTGAGTTGGTGGCTTACTGGCACGTGTCTGTGTGATGATAACGCTGTTTGTAATCCTGTTGGAGCTTCCGGTTACCAGTGTCGCTGTAATACGGGTTTCTCCGGTGATGGGTTCGTCAACGGAGTAGGTTGCCGTAATGGTGAGTGTTTATATTTGTTTTCTTGATTATTTTTTATATTATGTTATTGCATTTTCTAGTTATGACGTTATTGGCTTGTTTGGTAATGGTAATCATGATAATGAGTTCGTATGTTAATTTTTTTTACTTTTTATTTTATTTTAGGAAGTTTCAAATTAGATGCATTTTGTTAATAACTTTTCTCTATTTCTCTCCTATCACATGATACCTTTTTGTTTTCTTTCTCTATCTCTTTCAGAGTCTGTGATTTTAAAAGTGTCACAACTAATTTGAAACGGAGGAAATAAATAAATTTTCTATGGTAATGCTCGTTATTCTTCAAAAAATTTATTACCATCTATTAGTATGTTGGAGACGTACTTGTTTGAAATATGATGTTCCGTCACTATTGGGATTTACTTATATTTTTTATAATCAGTTGAGATCTCTTGTTCATTCTATATTTCATTTTGTGTTCCAAATGTTTCTTCCTCTAAAACATTACCAAAAATTGTTGATTTACTGGTATGCTATGTAGCACGAATACTTTTTCTAGGTCACATACTCGTATTCGTACCCGATACCTATCATGTATGAGTACGTCATACGTGTACCCATTTCTAAAATTTTAAAAGCTTGGCGTTTTCCGTCCCCGTCCCCGAATTCGAACCCGTAACCGTATCCGTCTTTGTGCAACCTAGCTGGTATGTATGTTGCCCAAAAAAATAAAAATAAAGAGATGTGATATGTCACGAGGAAAAGAGTATAGGCACACAGAATGGGACTGAAGATTATCTTTTAACCATAATTACATATTAAATTAATGATTACCAGTTAATTCCGGCTATTAGACGAGAGAATATGTTTTGTTTAAGCTTGTTCTGGTATGATATATTACGAAATATGATTTTTCTTTAAATCTTTTCAAGCCATCTATGTCTGGTCACCCGTTGATTTTGTCTTTTTTGTTGTTGAGTTGATGAAGTTGGGTGTTTGTGAGTGGCTATGAGCAGCCTATTTGCCTTTTATCATAAGATGGGACGATGGGTACTGGACAAACTTGACTAAGTTTGGATTTATGAAGAGTGGATTTTTCGTCTACCTAATGGGATATGGAATTGGATGCATAACTGCAAAGATATAAAGTACTATTAGTAAACGGGAATCATAGAAAATGTAATGTATTTTCCACACACCAAATTCAAAAAAATAAATAAAAAAAATAAAATTAATATTAGAGTTTGATGGAGATTTCTACGAAATTGATGGGTTACTAGGTGCACATGGGATGGGTTTGGTATATTTTTGTTTAATTAAATTAATATATGGTTGGGCATTGACATTAGCAAATGAATTTTTTATGCTGTTTGATTGGTCAAAGAGAGGCATAAGTGTTCAAAAATGTAGGGATTCATGTGCATGATATTTGACTATAATACAAGATAATAATACATTGTGACAATGTTTTGTGCCGTGGGCAACAGCAAAACCTCAGGCGACTATTCTTCCTATACCTTTATGTCACCTCAAGGAAAAAGGATTAACGGTTTGAAAAGTAATTGAGGCGTCGTTTGGTTTGTATTGGATGAATAATGAATTCCTATGTTATCTAGACTCTTTATCTTACTTTAAGTACCAATGTCAGATCCTCGACACTTTGACATAAGTATGGATACTTCAACACTTCATTTTGTGCGAAAATTTTGCTCCAACTTCATTGATAGACAAGTTAGAAGCTTAGATACGTATTGGAATCCGGCGTGGGTATCCAAGTCCGAATAACATTTATGTATACTAGCTCATGATGTCTTTTTCTATGCAGGAATATTTTTAGAAGCTTTTGTTGTGTCTTTTTGTGTAGTCAAACAAAGCCTTCGTGCAATCTAGTGTAGGTTATGGACCAGAGAATACTTATTTGGACTGAGTTCTTAGACGTTTTCTACTTGTGCATGATGGTCCTTTGTGATTGGTGAGTTTGTCCTATTGCTGTGGGGGTTCTTTGCTGGACCCTTCAGTGAGGAAATGTCAAAAGGAGCAATATTAGATGACATCTGATAATGGATTCTGGTTTATCTTTAGCTGAGCTGATGAAGATTCAAGAGCCTAATTGTTCATTTTTCTTAATTACATTGCCATGGAGTAATTTAATCAAATGGACAAATCTGTCATAACCTATTTAGTAGAAGGTTGTTTATAAGGAAAATACAATAATTGTGTGTTTAGATTCAATGACTTCATTTGAAATAATGAAGTGTTTGAATCCAAAAATTTAAAATCATGGAACTGTACTTCAAATAGCCAATAGATAATACTTCATATGACTGGGGTATAGGGGCAAAAGACTAATCGAAACGTGTCCCTTCCTTGTCGCAAATAAATCAGAACGGATGAAGTATTTTTGAAGTGACATATCATATCCTCTCATTTGAAATTTCCAGCCCATAGGATATCCATTAGGAACCTAGCTTCATGTTTTACACCCTACTGTTGCTCTCCTGAGTCTTCTCCTTCTGTATTTGTCTTTGTCTAAGTAGTCTCGTTGAATTCGACAATCATGAAATGCAGATTTTTACTCTAAACACAAGAGTTGGAATTGAAATTCATTGTTTAACATTCCAGCAGTTCCTACAAGGGTCAATCAGATGCCTGAGGGGTAACTCAATCAAAGGACTGAAAATTGTCTCTTTCATGACCTATTAAGTACAAGGTCGTTTACAAGGAACTTACAATAATGTCTGTATAATTTGCATGGATGTTTCCAAAGTATCGTCCCTGACTCCTTGTTAAATGAGTGAAGTTGAATTTCTTTTTGCTGGATTGTCTATGCATCTGTACTACTATAAGTATATGTCTTTTTTATCATTGATCAGTTCTTTTGGACTGAATAGAACTGAACTGAATTTATCTTTACTGAACTGAACTTACTTTGTCTGAACTGAACTGAAATGAAATGAATGAAAATTGTGAGAGGAAGCTAACTGAACCTAATTGGTCTGAACTGAACTGAATTTTCATTAATTCAGTCCAAAAGAACAGAGCCTTGTATTATCACTTATTATTGGCTAGAGATTAGGTAATGAGCTCTGTTGAAAATCAATGAGAAAAATAACGTACTTGAGGGTTGAAAATGCATTATACAATCAAATGGAACTGTACAAGTAAAATTACACACTAACGCAATGCCATTCCTGCAATATGCGACCTTTTATCAACAAGCTTACAATGTGTATCAGTAATACTAGAAAAATTGTTCCGTCTTTTGTGTTTTCTGATCATTCTTTTCTTGGACCTTTGGACAGATTCAATTGTAGATATTCAACCTGTCGTGAACCAAGATGTAGGAATAAGATATCCTGTTCTTATTGGAGGTAGACTATCTCTCTAATAACTGAATTTTTTAATCATGAACATTTGCGAACATAGTTTAAAAGTCGAAAAATTTGTAGGCGTTGTTGCCGGTGCTGCTTCTATGGCAATCCTGGCTAGTATATGCTACTTTTGTCGGTGTCGCTCCATTTTTTCAAAAAGCCGGATGAGTGCAAGGCACCTTCTTTCTGACGCTGCTGGCAACACTCCTGTTCCTCTGTATCCTTACAAGGAGATTGAGAGAGCCACACATGGCTTTTCTGACAAGCAACGACTAGGAACTGGTGCATATGGTACAGTTTATGCTGGAAGACTTCACAACAATGAGTATGTGGCTATCAAAAAGCTTAAACATCGAGATATGGATAGTATTGATCTCGTCATGAATGAAATTAAGCTCCTTTCCTCTGTCAGTCACCCAAACCTTGTCCGTCTTCTTGGTTGCTGCATAGAAAACGGCGAGCAGATCCTTGTGTATGAATATATGGCCAATGGAACACTTTCCCAGCATCTGCAGAGAGAGAGAGAGAATGGAAAGTCCCTTCCTTGGACTGTACGCCTTACCATTGCATCAGAAACTGCCCAAGCCATTTCCTATCTTCACTCAGCCATGAATCCTCCAATCTACCACAGAGACATTAAATCAAGCAATATATTATTGGATTTTGATTATACATCAAAAGTAGCAGATTTTGGTCTTTCTAGACTTGGGATGATGGAATTATCCCATATCTCAACTGCTCCTCAAGGGACTCCAGGATATGTAGATCCTCAATACCATCAGAACTTTCATCTTTCTGACAAAAGTGATGTTTACAGTTTCGGGGGTAGTTTTAGTGGAGATTATAACTGCAATGAAAGTGGTAGATTTTAACCGGCCTCATACTGAGATAAATTTAGCTGCCCTTGCTATTGACAGGATAGGAAAAGGACGCATTGATGAGATCATTGATCCATTTATCGAGCTGCACAGGGATGCTTGGACTCTTGCTACTGTCCATAAGGTGGCGGAGCTTGCTTTTAGATGCCTAGCTTATCACAGAGACATGAGGCCATCAATGATGGAAGTTGCTGATGAACTAGAGCAAATCAGGCAAAGTGGATGGGCCCCTCTGGAGGATAACGTGTGTATAGGATCATCGGTTGCATCTTCGTGTTCCTCACCTTTTAATGGAAGTGAGAGATCGTTTGGTGGTTTATCAATGAAGAAGTCAGTAGGAAGCCAAAGACTTATTGTTCCACAGAAACCAATGGATCATCTAGCTGCATTAGAGGAGGGGAAAGATAGTTCACCCGTATCAGTTCATGAACCTTGGTTCAGTGAACAAAGCTCACCTTCAACAAATAGTTTGTTGGATAATGTAATTCAGTGAGCCCAACTCGACTGCGTTGTCGTATAATGTGCATAACTATCAATTTTGCTGCTTATTTTGATCGTACATGGATTTTGTTTTACCTCTTATTGTCCACACAAGGTGTGGTACATATTGAGAACTCAAAGTGAAGCTTTTGAAACAAATGTAGAACATTGTATTGTAGGATGTGTATTGTATATGCCTAAGTAATCACTTATCTGTTCACATGCTTAAATTCACCACATCCACCACCCCCTCGGAAAACTCCCCTAGAGTATATATACCAATGACCAAGGCATCAAATGCTCATTATTTTAGTACCTTTTGAAGACTTGTGAGAGGAGAAAGATGAAAGAGAGAGGAGGTGACAAGGTTGATCATTATCGACTTGTGAGAGGAGGAAAATGCATGGGAATGGTTGTATATATGTAGAATTGACAAGGTTCTGATTTCATATCGATTACAAGTTTTTTTTAAAAATATCAAAAATGATGTGGCAAATTGTACAATATGGCCAATTGATGAAATGGAGTCTGATATAAAATGATTTCGTTTTTGTGTTGTCTCAATAATATGTTTTTCTCGATTATTTTGTGTTTATGTCAGTTTCAATTATGTTGTCATGTCATGTCAAAGGTTTGCTAGTTCTACTCATATGCAACCAAACAAACTCAAGAACACAATAATGCTCAAATGGATCTAGGAAAGCTGAATCTTAGACTTAGGGTGCGTTCTCTTCACCTTAAAAAATTAAGTTGCGAGGTCCAATAAGTTCGGTTCGGTTCGGATCGGTTTGTCCGAGGTCAATCGAGCGATAAGTTCCAATCGGGTCCAATAAAGGCCCAATAAGTTCCAATCGGGTGCAATAAGTTCCAATCGGGCCTAATAAGGCCCAATAAGTTCTAATCGGGTGCAATAAGTTTCAATCAGGTCCAATAAGTTCCAATAAGGTCAAATAGTCAATGATCAATAAATATTTGTATTATTGTCCATTATTTTATTATTCATATCACTATTAGCTGATTATGTTATTATTAGAATTTTAATTAAAGTACCACAATGATTATATCGTATTATACTTGTATTATTGTCTATTATTTTATTATTCATACTACTATTAGCTGATTATATTATTATTAAAAAAATATTATAATCATGGTTAAATAAGGTTAACAATAATAATCATCATAATTACAATATTTTGCAATTCGTCTTTAAATAACTAGAGATAACATGTTTTCGTTACTAATAACAATGAAAGATATAAATGTTATCAATTGATTGCTTCATTATCATCACCGAAGTATCTTTCTTCATCGGAGTACTTTCTTCATCTTCTACATCCTCCTCTTCAATCAATACGTTTTCTTCACCAACATCCAACCATATTTCATCTGCAATTTTTGCCCGAGTAATCTCCATATTCTTTGTTCTCGTCTTGTCAATCAAATTTAAATCAGCTCTTGGTTCCATGGTTTCAACTACTTGCGAAACTAGAATCCCTAGATCATGTAAACGAATAAAATTATGTAGCGTGCATGTTGCCACGATGATAGCCAACTGGTAAGCATCATCCATCTTCGACATCATTCTTAGAATCTTCCATCTATTTTTTAGTACACCAAAAATTCTTTCAACAGTACCACGTAATGAAGAATGTCGATAATTAAAATGCTCTAACTTTCCCTTTGGTGGAGGACCATTTTTTAATTCAGGAGTATGAACTCTCAAACCTTTCTCTTGATATATGGACTCAAATACCCAGTAGAATTTGGATATCCAGAGTCAACCAAATAATATTTTCCTGTTAGTGCAAAAAAAAATCTTAATTTATAATCATAGTTAAATAATGCTTCAAATAGTTGATAACAAGAATATGATACCTGGAGGTGGGTGGTAAAATCTCATATTAGGATCGCTTAAACAATGCCTCAAAACCGCTGTGTCATGTGCACTTCCTTCGAATCCGACACAAACGTACATGAAAAGCATATCAAAAGAACAAGAAGCTAACACATTCCACGTTTTGTTTCCTTTACGACCTCTAAATGGTTGTGCAACTTTGTCTCCCACTATTGCATCTATGTGGGTGCCATCTAGAGCACCAATACAATCCTACGTAGAAACATTAATCATAAAGAAATGGCAATTATCTTAATAACAATATTGAAAAAGTTAAGGGAAGTGATTATTACCTTAAAGAAAGGTCAATACTTATCATTGTCTAATAAGGTCAAATAAGTTCCAATTAGGTCCAATAAGGTCTAATAAGTTTCAATCAGGTTCAATCAGGTCCAATAAGTTGAATCAGGTCCAATCGAGTCTAAAAAGTTCCAATCGGTTCGGTTCGAGTCCAATAAGTTCGGTTCGGATAAGTTCGGTTACGTTCGGGTCCAATAAGTTGAAGAGAACGCACCCTTAGGTACCTTGGGATCTTGCAATATCTAGATTTCGATCATTAGCTATTTGTATGAAAATTGCTACATCTATCATGTGTACGATTCATCAAAAGAGATCATATAGAAATATATTTATATATCTTTGTTGTATGTCACTAAGCATTAATGTCTAACTATGATGTACTCCCTCCGTCCCATAATATAGTGCTCACATCTCATTTTTCACGGGAACTAAGGAAAATAGGAGTAGTAGAAATTCCCAAAAAAAAAAATTCAAGGAAGTGGTTATTTGGTATTTTTGTCTTTAGACTAGTTATTTATTTTCTTTTTCCTTTATAAAAAATCAAAAAGCAATAAATGTTCCTTGGAATAGTGTAAACAATAAATAAAAAAGGCACGTATTTTGAAAGAAAGGTAGGGGTATTTTGGAAAGTTTATGTAGATTTTAAGGATAATTTAGTCCAAACAAATTGATAAAAAAGAAAATAGGCACAACATTTTGGGACACCAAAAAAAGGAATGCAAGCACTATATTATGGGACGGAGGGAGTATAATTTACTACTCATATGATAGAAAAAGTTTATCTTTTTAGTTAATTATGTAATTAGGTCCAGTTTCAGGTTTCACCATGGAATTATAATCATGATTTAAATTCTATAATGACTTTCTGGTGAGATGTAGCTTTTACAAGCTTCTTTTAGCCGGCTTTAGCTTCTAGTCATAAAGTAATAAAACCGTGTATGATGGAAAAGAAAATTCTGGGTAGGTTTGGTCGGTTTTTCAAGTTGGCTCAACAAACTTTGTTAAGCTTGAAACAGCTTAGAAAATAGAAAGTGCCAACTCAACCTCAAATGATTCAAGCATCTTCAAATAAAATAATATAGCAAATGCAGGAAATCTGAGATATCTGTTAAAAACAATCTGTATAATAGAGAAAAGAGAAACTGGTATACTATTATCTGTTAAAAACAATCTGTATAATAGAGAGAAGAGAACTGGTATACTTTTTGGTAGTAGCAAAACAAATCAAATCTGATACATACTGATATTACAGAATTTTACTAACACTGATGAAAATCAGACTTTTTTAGGCTCAGGTCCCAAAATACCGTTAACGATAGAGGTAGCAACAAGGACACCTAACAATTCAGCTACACCTACTAAACCAGCTTGAGCCAAACCACTAAAACTACCACTCTCAGCTGCATTTTCAATCTGCTTCTCAGCTTCTACGACTCCCTTCTCGGCCGTCTCGACGCCTTTCTCCACGGTCTCTAAGCCTTCCTTCACTAGCTCCTCTGCCTGCTCCTCTGCCTTCTCTAGCCTCTTTCGCAATCCGAACAATGGGATGTCTTTGGCATTAGCTGATGGTAAGTTAACTGCTGTCAGCACCGTCGTTGCTGTGAAGAGGAGGTAGTCTCTTCGGCTAGTTGAGGGTGGACGTGCATTGGCCCGTTGCGGGGTGTTGGATAGAGAGTTGCGGATTGGGTGGAGGGGTGTGGAGTGGTGATGAAGATATGAGGCTGTGGATGCCATGGTTTCTTTTCTCCTGCTTTTTTTCGAGTGGACTTGCGTATATTTGGTTCTCAATTGGACAAATAATAAATGTGTGGTTTCTATTGTATATTGAGTTGCCTGAGATTGGAGGATATCATTTGCCCATCTCTACTACTGTAGGAAATTCGAGTGAATAATAGGGGTTGGGAAATTTGTTGTTGGCAATTAGATGCTTTATGTGATTGCTTTGATCATTTGTTTGTATTCCCAATTAGTTTGGGTTGTTAGAATATTATTTGTTAAAGGAAAATTTGTCGTAACATACCTTTTATTTGTCACATTTTGCGAAAAACAATCTTTTAAATTTTTTCTGGCAACTTAGTACCTTAAAAAGTTATTTGTTTGCGAGAAACAACCTTAGGCCACTTTTGGGCATCATTGAAGTGAAGAAATTTAATTAACAACCACTTAAAATAGTAAACATTCATTATTCTTCTATAATTTATGTAATGAAGCTTTCTTCTTTTATGTATTCAGTGTGAAGTATGTGAAAGTGGCCTAAGGCTGTTTGTTACAAACAAATTTCTTTTTTAGGTCTTAAGTTACCAGAAAAAATTTAAAAGGTTGTTTTTCGCAAAATCTGATATATAAAAGGTCTTTTTTGAAAAAATTTCCTTTGTTAAAATATACACCTATAAAGATTTCTCATTTGTAATTTTGGGCACTATTCATAGGTAAAGAAAATCCTAAAAAAATCCATCATTAAGTCTCGGAAGAGACTGTGTCATTAAGACTAATGCGAGACGTGATGATTGACACGCGTTTGATTATGGTCTAGCAGTACAATTTAACTAAACTATAGAAAATGTTAACTAATTGCAAAAAAATGTGCAACTGTTTTTATAGAATAACTTTTAATGAAAATATGTAATTTAAAGATATTCTATAAAAATAGTTGCACATTTTTATATTTCAACATTTTTATTAACATGGACCTTAGTTGAAAGCTTCAAATATTCGAAAATGAAAAGAAAGAAAAAGAAAAAGAAGTAGGCTTTTGAGAGAAATGGAAGTTGGGTGAACGAGAGAGGGAAATGGCAGTGCTAAGAAGAGAGAACGAGAGGGGTAGAGGAGAGAGAAATGAGAGTTGGTAAAAGAGAGTGGCATAAAGGAGAGAAATGAGGGTTGACAGAGGAGAGAGAAAACATAAATTGAGGGGGGAAATATGATGGTTTTACTAGCATAACTAATATGTTCAAGTGCTTAACTAATTCCATTGTTAACGTGACATCAGTTGGTCTCACGTTAATACTAACATGAGACCGTCTTTTGCAAGAATTTATGAATTCCAATATATAAGATAAAACTTAGTCATGTGGGGTTTTATTTGATTCGTTTCATTGTGTACATTTGGAAAATCAAACTTTTATAATTTTTACTAATACGTAATTAAATATATTAACGATGCAAAATGTGCATTGGCAAACATACATTGGAGAATTGGAAAATCTATTAAGGGGCACAGAGGGTATTCATTATTAATCCCGAATGTTAGACTATTTATATTTGGTTATTAAACAAGTAATGTATTTTATAAAATGGTCCCGCTTCATATTATTCTACCATTACTGAAGAAATTTGTTAAAACATTTTCATTAAATACGCTCTTCAACCTGTCAAAAAAAAATACGCTCTTCAAAAGTTTACTAGTCTGTTGACCCGCTCAATGTGCGGGTTCTTGTACATGCTTTCAACTGTATTCTTTAAACTGCTCAACCATTAACGATGGAAGCCAAAGGAGAAGACTAAACAAAAGTGATACTAATCGACAATTATGCCTTCCTTCAAAATACTTCTTATGTTCTGCTTAGTTGCAACACTTTACATTTTTGGGTGTTCCAATTTACTTGCGACATTACCATATTTTAGTTATTTTTTTCTCTTTATTTGTCTCCTCCTAACACTGGCCCTATATATCTCTCTATCTCATATCGTGAAAGTCTCCCTCCATATTGTAACTAAAATAAATTTGAAGAAGTGTGACTTTTCAAGAAAAATGATTTTTTTAAATGATATTCCATCCCATGAAACAGATCCTTAAATACCAATTGGTTAGAAAATAACACAATAAATTCTAATCAGTGTGCCCCCACCCTATGACTAACCATTACTAACCCCGATGATTATTTTTGCATTTGATCATGCCATGGTTCAATATGATGATCAAATGATCATGAGCGCGGTGACTTTTACTGGTTATGCCTCATTAATGATTTTCACGACAAAAAATATAATGAGTGTTTTTTTTGGGTAGAGATATAACCAAACCTGATGTTCTAAAGAAGGTCGAATTGTCAAAGGAGTATTACAAAATACACTATTTAACCATATGGGTATTTAAAAAATATCTCGCAACATTGGGGTTATTTTAATAAGTCCCTTTGCACTATATGAGTAATTGTAATAGTTCCGCTAACCGACCTTTTTAATGAATTTTGATTTTTAAATTTTTCCTAATTTTCCTTTATTTTTCTTAATATAACTTTCCTTTGCTTATTATCTCTTACCATACATTACAAATTATTGAAGTCAATGATGAATATCCCAAAGAAATGCCAAATAATATTATTGACGCTTAAAAGAAGTAAAGTTATGACAAAATATGTTATTGAAATTTATTGACACTAAATAATTTTTAATTTTAATTCACCTATATTTCTATTTATTACTTACAACTATCTTTCTAAAATATCCGCACAATATACAAACTATAAAATATGTAAACTGTTATAAAAATTCTTTTAATCAAAACTAACCCTACAATATTTATACTTTATCTTAGTAAGTATTTATAGTAGAAGTTATTTTTTACTCATTGTTCACTTAAAACCTCCAAATATACAAAATTCGCACAATAAAAAGAGCTCCATAATTTATTGTTTTTAAAAAAGGCCTTGATAAACCATGCATATGATACACGTGAGTGTACAACAAATTCTCCCAAATCAGACAATCATCCGCGCTGATTGAAAAACATTTCCCCTTGAGTTTTTCCGCCATAACACAACCAAAGGGTTTTGCATAGTCCGGAGTGCAGAAACCTCGGCTCCCCCCTAAATCTCACTCTCTCCTCAATCTCTTGCTAACTCTCATGGCGGAAGAAGCTCCGACGCCAAATTCTACAGCTGAAATGGCGGAAGACGCGGCAACTCTAAACCCTAATCACTCCGAACTGACAAACGAAGCGACAATTCAGTCAAATCCGAAGGGGGAGCAATCTGTATCTTCGCTCCAAAACCTTGAATCCTCCGAAATATCCGCCATTAATGATCGTGAGAAGTCTTTGGAGTTCTCCGACGAGTTGATGGCGAAAGGAAACTTAAACCTTAAAGAAGGTGACTTTCCCGAGGCTGCTGAGCTCTTTAGCCGTGCCCTAGAAATCAGGTTAGGGTTTTTATTCTTTCTGGTTCAATATAATTTTACTTGAATTGTATCTGGTGATTCAATTTGATTCCTTTTTTCTTGAAGACGAGGTATTGCTTGTAATTTTGAGTTTATGATTGAGCTTTAGATTTTGATTGGTGGAACTGCATGCTTCGAGATTAGGGTTTTAGCGAATTTGGAATTGTTATGTGGACAACTGCGACGTTGATAGGATGGAGCAAGTAGAATTTTGCTGATGGTTTTAGAGGAGATTAGAGGTTAATTTTAGTGAATGAGGGCCCTTGTTGCAAATTGAAATCCAGCAAAATATGTTTCTCTTAGTGTGCTTGGTTTTATGTGTTCATTCTGTGCCTTTACTGCTTTAGCATTCTACATTTGGATTGTCATGGACGTCTTGTTTGGGGGATCGTCTTCGGAACGAAATGAATCATATTGTTATCTAACTTTGTTCACCATGTACCTCTATATTTACTTGCAAAAAATGATTGTATATTTCCAGAAAAGCATGAATTGTGCACCATATCCAATTGCAGATTGCCTTACCTTCTGAACCTTCTCTTAAGTTTCTTAGCTTTTATTACTTTCGCCATTTCTAAAATCATTTTGTTTCGGATTTTAGTGAAACAACTTCTACAAAGTTCCAATTGGTTGAAGATTGCATATGTCTGAAGTCCAGTGTTAATTGTTACCTAATTCCCCCGCGAATTGCAAATTGAGAAAATCGAATTATGGTCGGTTCCGGTTCATTTTTGGCCCATTTTGGGCGAATTGGCGAATTCAAAAGGCTAATTAGATAGCGTATTAGGTAACACTGGTCTGAACCTCCTAGACCCTACGAAGAATGGGGTAGAATCGTAGATGCCTGTTGTCTTTATGGTAGAATCAACTTTTCTATAGACAAGGCTTTAGATGAACTACCATTCTTCTCAGATCACAAGTTTAGATGATTCTTGTTTTGATCTTTGATGTATTCATGGCTATGTCAATGGATTGCTTTTCTTTCATCATTGATAGCTCAATGATTTAGCTTTTCTCAGACCATTGATTGCTTTCTAAAATCATTGATTGCTTTCTCAGATCACAAAGTTCCTGGCCATCTTTAATTGTAGTGATTCGGCACTTATTTGGTTTAGCAAGTAGGGGGTGCGCTACATTTATGTCCTACATTATTATCATCCTTGTTTTGCAGGGTTGCTCATCATGGTGAGCTTGCACCTGAATGCGTTAAATCATACTACAAATTTGGCCTTGCTTTGCTGTACAAAGCACAGGAGGAGGCTGATCCATTGGGATCAATGCCAAAGGAGGATGCTGAATCTCGACAAGGTTCTGTGAAGGTTGAATCTGCAAAGACTAATGTCGAGGGGGAATCATCCATAGCTTCTGCATCAAGTAATGTTGAGCAGTGTGCGAGTTCAGGTCAGCAGCAATGCACAAATGATGGTAAATCTATTAGCATAACTTTGTTAGATATCATATCATGCCTAAAAATAACTTCTTTTCAGCTGAAAATGGCGCTGAGATTATTAAGTATTCTGTTTTGAAAACCATTGATTTGACGTGGATAAACAACCCAGATTTAGTTTATTAGAAGGCTTGTGCATTTCCTTTGAGTGCTATCGATTTTACATGTTCCCAAACATTCTGTAATACATAATTCTCGGTCAAGATATCACTGATGGGTTAGATTCTTTTATGAGATAGTTCCCAGCAAGGATGAGGGAGAGGAAGACGAGGAAAGTGATACAGAGGAGCCTGATGAAGCAGAGGAGGATGAGTCTGACTTGGACCTGGCGTGGAAAATGCTTGATCTTGCTAGGGCCATTTCAGAAAAGCACTCAAGGGAAACAATGGACATGGTTGATATAATGTCAGCTCTTGCTGAAGTTTCCCTTGAAAGAGGTATCATCTGATAATTTATTTTTTGTGGCTACAGAATGGAATACCTTTCTCTCGTGTTTAATACTCCAATTATACACTGCCTATTTAGGTTTCTACCGGTTTTACAAAACTTACTACTTGTACTCAGTTTTACTGAATCTGATAGGACTGTTTGTTTGTTCTTTGCAGAGGATATTGAGACATCTCTTAGTGATTATCAGAAAGCACTTACCATCCTTGAGAGCTTGGTTGAACCAGATAGTCGCTATATTGCTGAACTGTATCCTTTAAGCTTTACTGGAATAAAATCTTTGACACTTTGAAGTGTGTTCCGAGGTTTAGTCCAGACAATGGGAACATGAATGTCGACTTTTGATTTGGCTTTCCCTGCATAGTGCATGATAGACCTTCCTTTGTACTTCCTCCGTTTCTTTTTAAGTGACACACTTCTCAAAAAAGCTCACATAAAAGGGAGAAGTGTGTCACTTAAAAAGAAACGCAGGAAGTATATTCTGTGAACGTTCCTTAAGCCATATGTAGCCTTTTTAGAACATCAACATTCATTGTCTCAATTAAACATCATTATTATGAATGCTCCATTTTTATTTCTTTAGAACAATGTTTTAGCTAATTACTATACGCATGAAGTTTATATGTATTTTTGGCTGAAGTTCTGATTCTATGCTAAAGGGGGTTCTTCTTGGATCCCAAGCTTTCTGCTGTTAAAAATTAAATCCCATTTCATTGTTCTGTCCATTTGTAACCTTCACTGTAGACAACAGAAATTTCCGCATATGCCTTTGTCTTGAGGTTGGCTCCAGGGCTGAAGAAGCTATTCCATATTGCCAAAAGGCTATATCTGTGTGTAAATCAAGGACGCAGCGCTTGATGGATGAACTAAAGAGCACGCCAGGTTCAACAACCTCAGCTGCATCTGATGCAGGTGAAGGTTCTGGTCATTCTTCAATTGCTTCCCAGCCTGAGACTGTTTCTAGCAAACAAACAGAGATTGAAACACTGAGGAGTCTCTCTAGTGACCTGGAGAAGAAGGCACGTATCTCTCTGTCTCTTTGTCACACACACACTCACAAGTTACATGTCACGTCCCCCCCCCCCCCCACATACACACCACAACAAAACACACATATCATTACCTTTTCTTGATTGTAGACTGTAGAGCTCCTCGACTAACTATGCATCTTCCATCAGCTTGAAGACCTGCAGCAACTGGTTTCCAACCCAACATCTATTTTATCCGATATCCTGGGATTGGCAGCAGCCAAAGCAAGGGCTAATGACCAGGCTTCTGCTTCAGCAGCAGCAAGTTCTTCACGTGTCGGTGTTGCTACGAGCAATGGAGATTTTGATTCCCCCACCATATCCAGTGCTCACACTAATGGAACCACTGGAGTCACAAATCTTGGTGTTGTGGGCAGGGGAGTAAAGCGTGTGATCATGAATTCTGGGAATGTAGAATCAAGCACCAGTAAAAGACCTGCCCTCGATCCTAAACCTGATGCAGGTGATAGCAGTGGTGCTTAAAAGTTGAGATATTCTAATATCTGGATGAATTAGGTATTTGTGAACATTTAGTCTGAATGAGCAGGCATAATATTCCTCCCCTATTCTTCTTGCACTAGTTCTTGCTTGGGATGACTTGGATAATAGTTTGGCTTTGATTCCTCGAAAGGATTATTTTTGAGTTTTAGTTATGTGTGATATAGGATTTCGTCCTATTGTTTAACATCTTTGGTTTAGGTGTGCTCATGGATTGGGGGGGATCGCTCTTGTTTTTTTTTTCTTGGGGGCTGCAAGGGGGGTAAGCTACTGGGGTGAGTCTTGTTGATTCGACCTACGAGTAATAATGATATAGGAGATTAATGAAAATGGCAAATCCCATGTTTCAGTAGTATATTGGGTAATAGTGACTTTAACAGCTTTATGTGTGCAACGCATAACTTTGATTTTTAATTAAATAGTTGTGAAATCATGAAAAGTTGATATAATATATAGTAAGATGCATTCAACATTTTATATACTTTTTTTTTTGAGTGAATATTATTGGTTAAAAATTACTTCTCATTTGTTAGGGATAAGCTAGTGTATAAATAGTGCAAAAGGCAAAAATGTTGCAATAGAAATAATACAAAAGTAGTATTTTAGAACCTTCTAGCGGTATTGTAAAGAAATGTTTAGAATCACAGTATTTTTGAAAAATTAAGTTCAGAAGAAACAATTGGAGAGTGGGCTTTTATTCTCCAATAGTTGGGCAAGCTTCCACTTTCTAGCTAACTCCTTGTCTCGTGTCCTCTTTATCAGCAGATGGTCCAGAACATTGTTATAGGCTTTATTTCCCTTGGCTTATGGACGTATTTTTTACTACAATTGGAAGTTGTACAACTAGGGATGGGCATGGGTCAGGTCTGGGGCGGGTTCGGCTAGACCTAGGCCCAGACCCGCAAGTTTGGATTTAGACCCAGATTCGCCCCAGACCCACAGGGTCTAGAAAATCCGGACCCTTACCTAGATCCAATGGGTCCAGCGGGTCCTGGGTCCAAAACGGGTCCAAAATGGGTCTCAAGTTTATTAGGAATTCCGATTTTTTTTTCAACCTGCGAATTTTTCGCACCCGTTTTTTTAGTTATTAAAATGATAAAAGAATAAAATAATAGTTTATTTCTTGTACAAACATTTAAAATTAAAACATCCACAACAAGTTGACTTGAGTTTTGGTAAAAAATTTTATTACTACTTTATATATTTTCTATTATAATACATATATTTAATATGTAAAAATGAAAATGGGTCTACGGAGCGGGTCTGAGTCTGAATTCATGAGACCCAGACCCAGACCCGAATTTTAACACCTAGACCCAGATCCGACCCAGACCCAATGGGTCTAATTTTTTTTTAGACCCATACCCTTAAAAATGGGTCGGGTCCAACCGGGTCTGGGTCGGATCTTGGGTCCGTGCCCATTCCTATGTACAACATTTCCTTACTTTAGTAATCAAAACTAACAAATACTTCCTTTGTTTTTTCAATTGCATTGTTTGCTTTTTGACGTTTGCAATATCTCTAATTGCATATAAGTACAAATTATAAAAATATGATATTTGAAATCCTTATATTGAGACGAATCTAATAAGACCCACTTGACTATGTTTTTTCTTATAGAATGATGCGAGATAGCTTAACAAAGTTGGTTGATGAATAGTGTTAAAATCAAAATGGTGCAATTAAACACAGAGAAAGTAGATCAAACAAAACTTCCCTTCAATTTAATTATAATTATTGTATCTGATTATAATTCATGTCGTTTTTCATATCGACTCCCATGTCATACTCTAATATTGATCAAGATTTACATTCAGTAATAATGCATTTTTTCCATCGAGGATAATCAAGGTTGGCCTAGTTGGTCGTAGACCCTCTCTCCACCCCAGTGACAGGGGTTCGATTCTTTCCCCTTACAAAGTAGGATCTTAAATCTCCCACCTTGCAAGGGATTGGTATCTTACCATTTAAAAAAGTAAAAAACTTATATGGACTTGGTCCACACTAAATTAGCGTAGACCTAATGCTAATTCATGTCATTTATGAAAAAAAAAGGATCACTATATAAAAAATAAATATAGAAGATGAATAGATATAAATTATGAAGTTTGACTATGAAAAAAAAATGTTACTATGTCACAAAGTGAAAACTTCATCATGATAAACTAATGTGAGAAAGAGTTACTATATTTATAAAATCATCATTTATGGTAGATAAGAATCGTATATAGTGTAATCTTAAAATTTGAAAAGGTTCATTATATGGACCAAAATCCACTATGTTAAATAAATAATTTTGGTCCACAATAATATTATTGTGGACCAGATCCACGCAAGACTAACTCGACCTAGTTGAGCTTTTTAACTTACGGATCAGGTTATTAAAGGGCTAACTAGATAAGGGGTAATTTACGAATTAGGTTATTAAAGGAGATAACTAGATAAGGGGTAATCCCACTCTAAAAACGGACGAGTAAGCAGACTTCAAACCTTTAACGTCCAAGTCAAGAGATAAGAATTCCACCACCTATAGGAAGTTTGCTTGGTAATCAACGCATTTAGATGTCTTGGTATAAAACCAAAATAATTAACTTAAAGAATCTGCAATACTTGTGTGACTTGTGTCTTATTAGAGATTGATATTTGCCTGAGAGGATAATAACTAAGATGGTTTGGTTAATGTCAACTTGCAAGTGATTAGCAGTCAGCACTCACGAGTCACGACTCACGAGTGTATAACTACTGGTCATGGTTAATTGACCACCAATCGTTTCAGGTTTTGGCTTCTCATGAATTCGGATTCTACCTAATTGGCTATTGCACCTTGTCCAATGATTAGGTAAATAAGAATCTTTGTGCTACTAATACTACTTTCCAGCAAATATAATACTCCTATAATCCTATTTTGAGTGCCACGTTTTCTGACGGAGAAAATAAACTGAACTGAACGCGAGAAACTAAATTGAACTAAACTGAACTGAACTACGAGAATACAATTAAAATCTAACACATATGGTGGAGATTTTTGCTGCTAAGTCCTAACACATTTAAACCACACTGTAGTGGCATTCAAGTTACCATCCATAATATTAGTGATTTCAAAATATACACGATTATCTAAAAGACACCTGTATAATATAATAAATCAAATATACCTTACGATCTGGTAAGATAAAAAATTAAATATATAACTCAAGTCCAACTTAATAATTAATACCTATTATGTCCTTAATTAAGACAAATTTTCCCTCTTTACAATACCCAAGGTTGTCCTATGTAACTACTAAATAATGGACCCATTTCATCTATGTACGGTCTTCAAGTCACACATTTTCGACCATTAATATATTTAATTAATAATCTATACAAATATATTAAAAGGCGTGTCTGGCAACTTATACACGCCACGTGACACCTCTCTTATTCTACTAGAATTGTCCAATGTGTACATATGTCATGTCAATTAAAAAAAAGTAAATTGGCTTACAACAGATTTGAACCTGTGACATCTTGGTATTATACATAGCACAATTACCATATCAACCAACTTTTAGTCAGGCTTTAAATGTCCACATTATTATATTTGTACCTTTTAGATGTTGAGTTTTCTTTATTATATTTCAATGAGAATGGAAAAAAATGCATATCAAGTTCGGAAAAAAAATGCCACCTGGGGCAACGCCCGGACCTAAATACTAGTTAAAATTATAATAAGTTGAGATCACAAAAATACACATGGGAAAATTATTACAAGATAGTGTGGTTATTTTTAATATATTAGCCGATAAATAATGTGGTGAAAATTGATGAACTTTGACTTTAGAAAAATAAAATGGATCCAACTTTTTACGACCGGTAAAATATCAACCTTTTAAGCGTGATTACTAGAAGGGGGGGGATGATTGATTAAAGGATTGAGTTTAAAAATACTAGTACTCAGGGTCAAAAGACTTGTATGTTTATTTTGTCTTAATTAAGAATGCAAGAGTTTAAAGAAATGTGCTTTTATAACAGGAATCAGTTCCAGATCAGATGGCAATGCACAATACATTGCAGAATTTACCAAGGGCCTCACTTACCTGATTAAATCAAGTTCATGAATAGCTTAAAGAAAATGTGCTTTTATAACAAGAATTACACAAGTCTAAAACTACATTATCTACCTAATGTAGCTTAGCTCTTTAAGGAAGCTATCCCTTGTTCTTTGTAGCTGTATGAAAGCATCCTCGATCCTCATTCGATCTTGTGGTGACTCCAATGAACATTCAACTCCGATTTCAATGACAGACCTTATGCACTTTATTTTACACTCATTTCTTGGCAAGATTTCAGCTTGTTCTTCATCTCCTGCAATTGTACTATCATCTAGAAGTGTTGGGTCAATGATCTTTGTTAATTCGTCAGAAAATGCTGCTTTTGCATACTTATGAAGGTCTAAACTTTCTTCAAACATCCCATCTGTGGGATTTTTCCCCGTCATCATCTCTATCAACACGATGCCATAACTATACATATCACCTTCTTTTGATACCATGCTTCCTAGACCATACTCTATCCAAAGAAAAAAACATTCAAGAAGTGAGAAAAGATACATGATAAAAATCTTGTGAAAGTTTGATACATATTTCCTTCAATTCATTTATGTTAAACAGAGTGTTAGTTACTGACCAGAGCTGTTTTTTTTCTCAAGAAACATTGATTTCATATACTTCCTCCGTTTTTTTAGTTGCAACACTTTTTTTTTTCATCAACTCCAATGCAAATTTGGGTAGGAGAGAGATAGAGAGGAAAAAAAGAGAGGGCCCCATGTGATTGGAGAGGGATAGAGAGAAAGGAAAAGCAAAAGTAGAAAGTGTTGCAACTAATTAATTATTTCTCTTTTAGGAAAGTGTTGCAACTAAAAAAAACGGAGGAAGTACTAATTAAAGATCAAAGCAAGGCCTTAAACTTATTTTATAAGAATATATAGATAGTAAATAAAAACTGGCATAGTTACCTGGAGCAGCATATCCGACTGTCCCTTTAATTGCAACTGAGCTACTATTATATGTGCTTGCATGTGCATGGAATTTAGCTAACCCAAAGTCCCCAACATGGGCAACCATGTCATTGTCAAGCAGAATATTGCTCGGTTTTAGGTCACAATGAATTATTGGAACATCATAATTGTTGTGCAGATAATCTAGTGCAGAAGCTACGTCGATGGCAATGCTCACTCTTTGAATCAGGCTTAAGGCTTTCTGGTGTTGATCATCACGAATCCATTGTCGAAGGTTTCCATTGGGCATGAACTCGTAAATCAAAGCCTTGAAATCATTTCCTTGAAAATCAGTACTCGAGCAAGCTGTAACAACTTTAACAAGGTTTCTATGGCGGATTTTTCTCAATGCTTCACACTCTGCCATAAAACTCTTTCTAGCTCCTTTCTGTTCAAGCTTGATAACCTTAACAGCCACAACCACATGGCTTTCTAGATCCAAAACTCCTTTATAAACAGAGCCAAAACCACCTGAACCTAATAAATTTGCTTCTGAAAATCCGGCAGTTGCTTTCAGAATCATATTATAAGATACTTTTGAAAATGACTCCTTCAAATTCAATGATGATCCCTTAGACAGTTTCTTCTTAGAGCAAAGTAGGAAGTATGAAACTGACACTATCGACACACCGATGACCAAAGAAGCTATGGCAATGATCAAAGTGACAGCAAGTGATAATCCACCCTTCTTTTTAGATGGTGTTGTAGGTTTGTTTGAGCATATTGGCAAATGAAGTTCAGGAATTCCACCACAAAGCTTGTTATTCCCCAAAGTTGTCAAAGCACTCAAATTTGCAAAAACCCCTTGTATTGGTACCTCACCTTCAAAGTCATTAAAAGATAAATCAAGTACATCGAGTACCGAAATGTTACATAAAAAACTTGGAATTTCGCCTGTAAACCTGTTATGTGACAGATTCAACAGCATCATACTAGTTAATGACTTGAACGATTGAGGGATAGATCCAATAATGGAGTTTCCTCCCATATGTAGTTCAAGAAGCTCGGTGCAACTGCCGAGGCTAGAAGGAACCTCCCCAGAGACGGAATTTTCTGAAATGTTAAACACCACCAAATTCTTCAGCTGATTGATTTCAGTTGGGATGACTCCCTGTAGATGATTTTGATCCAATCGTAACGTATTCAACATTGAAGCCTTAAATAGATTAGAAGGTAGAGGTCCGGAAAGGTTGTTGTTTGAAAAGGATATTAACAATAAATTTGTACACTCTCCTAGACTTGAGGGAATTGTTCCTTCAAAGTGATTATTTTGGAGGTATAGTAAACTCAACCGCGATAAATTTCCCAGTGAAGAAGGAATATCTCCAATGAGATGATTGTCACTGCAAGAAAAGGCTACTAATTTTCTAAGATTCTTAATTTGATGAGGAAGATATCCACTTAGTTGATTACCTGACAAATCTAATTGCGTTAAGTTTATCAGGTTAAATAACTCAAGCGGAATGCTTCCAGTTATCAAATTTTGAGAAAGATCTACGTAAGTTAAGTTTGTTGACAAGTTACCTAGAGACTGAGGTAAAATCCCACCGAATCTGTTAGAACCACATTCTAACGTAAGTAACTTGGTACAATTGGCAAGAGTTTGTATGAAACTCAAGTCATCAGATCCTCCCGTTCCTAGATAATTTTCTGAGATATCTAAAATGTTTAAATTTGGCATGTTTTTAGCACTAAACTTAAATTTACCCGTGAACTTGTTAGAGTAAACGGATAGTATCACAAGCTGGGTAAGATTAGAAAGAGAAACAGGAAGACTTCCATGGAAAATATTACCAGCAATATTGAAATGAGTTAGTTGAGGAAGACGAGACCCAATATCAAATGGAACAGTCCCTTCTAATCTATTAAAGTCTAACTGAACAAGTTGGAGAGAAGAGAGATTGTAAAAGGAAGAAGGAATACTACCTGATATCTGATTTTGTCCAAGACTAATGACAATCAAATTTCTTAAAGCTCCTCCAAAATTATCTGGAAATGTTCCGTAAAAAGAGTTTGTAGGTGCAGATAACCACTGCAAGGAAGTCATATTCATAACAACCGTGTTAAATAGATCCCCTGTGAATCGGTTGTTCCCCACATATAAGCGTAGTAAGTTAGACAGATGACTAAATTGAGGAGGAATGTTACCACTTAAATGGTTTCGTGCTACAGATAGTACTTGTAATTTCAAACACCGAGATATGTTAGCTGGTATTTCGCCTTCAAAAGAATTGAATTCTAATATAAGAGTTCTTAATCTATGAAGACGACCAATTTGAGGTGGTATGTGATTCTTGAAATCATTGTCATCTAAGTAAAGATGGTGAAGGAAACTCAGGTTTCCTACAGAAGGTGATAAAGTTCCAACTAAACCATAGGAATTGAGACTTAAGTCAACGACTCGTTGCATGGTGTTACACGTGACACCTTGCCATTGACAAATGGAATGGGAGTTATTCCAAGAGTTTAAAACACCATGAGGATCATGAGTGATCTGAGACTTGATCGCTAAGAGGGAAAGACGATCTATATTATTATCAGATTCAGAGCCTTGATGATTGATACCATGTATGGTAGGAGTGGCAAAAATGAGGTTTGAGGTCTGAAAAAGGTTTGAGAAAAAGAAAAACAAAGCAAAGAAGATTAGAAACATGACTTAGGATGATATGATCTATAGCTTTTCTAACTGCTGTTACTGGCTAGCTTAGTTACTGGTTATTCTATGTATATGATACTTATATATATATATAGATAGTACTTGATGGAATTATTTGTAGTGATGTGTTGACTTGGTGGAATTATTTGTAGTGATGTGTTGACTTGGTGGAATTATTTATAGTGATGTGTTGACTTGGGTGCTACTACGCCTACTAGCATGGCAACAAAGTTGCCGTCTTCAATGGGAAACAAAGACTTGAAGACGGGGACTAGTGCGTTCAAAACTTATACTTCTAACATTCTAGGAAGGTGGATAGGATCACAGTTCAAGATAGCCATAACCTAGCGATAGCTGCTAGGAATGGAAATCTTATTTAATGTTGTTTTTTGGTGTGTTGTTTGATCTTGTTGTCAAAAAAAAAAAAAAAACATTCTATGATTCATGGAATACTTGTAAATCTAAGAAATTTTACCAAAAAATATCATCATTATATAAGAAAATTGATAGTTACATGAGGTCTTGTTAGATTTATATAAAATGTATAGTTTTCAAATATCAAGCTTTCTTTTTATAATTTATACTAATACATAATTAAATGTATATATTAAGGGTGAAAATATATAATACATTGGAGACTGCAAAATTACAAGTATTGCATGAATTATGGAACAAAAGTACATTATTACGTAACAAAGAGTGCAATTGTTGCTTTTAGCTCCATATACAAGTTAAGCGTAAAGGATACTTCACGATCCACAATCATCGGTAAAACAATCATTGCTTGTTTTGTCACTTTTAATCCATACCCATATACTAGACCTGATCAAACACCGGGCCGGGCCAAAAATTTATGCCCAAAGCCCGATATTTCGGGCCGGGCGGGCTTTTGCGGGCCAAAACAGGCCGGGCCCAAAATTTAGACTAAAAAGTCTTTTTTGGCTTGTCCAAAGCCCGCCCAAAAAAAAAAATTTTGGGCCGGGCCCAAAAAAATTGCCCAAGCCCGCCCAAAAACCGGGCCGGGCCGAGCTGGAGTTGATCAGCTCTACCATATACCCATTAAAAAGTGAGAAGTTGTGTTACTGTAGCTTAGTAACAGTGGCCTTATCATTTTACCCCTACAAGTTCGTGTAATTGTTGTTCTGCCCTTACTTTTCCCTCGTGTCTCTGTTGGTTGCATCCCTGACTCAGGTTTTCCTCTTGACCCTCTATCTTCATCCTCCTCCTTACCCCAATTCTCACTTTCTCATTCTCCTTCGTCTCTCTTCTATTTTTTTTTGTTTCTCATCCATTGAAGAACAAGCTTTCTTCTTCTCCAATACGTCATTTCCTTCTCTCCGACAACATCTCTGTTTTCTCTACGTTTAGAATCATTTCACGGGCTTCGGAATACGTTGATCGTTGCTAATGTGGCTTCGTTTTCGCCCAAGGGGATCGCCGGACTTAGCTTACCGAGTTGCAATAGGCAGAAGAACAACAGCAGAATGTTTTTCCAGCAATAGCAACATCATCGACAGTCGACAGACGCAATGTTTTTTGCAACTCTTCGATATTTCTCTCTCCTTCGTTCATTTCTCTGGTAAGCTTTGTAATTCCTCTAAATTTTTTTGGTGCGCAAACTGATTCTCATCATTTATCTTTGTTTATAATTTCGAGTTTTAGGTTTTTTCGTTAATTCTTCTTCCACTCATGTCGTTGATGTCGATTCTCATTGTTTATTTCGAGTTTTAGGGTTTCAGTTACATGAAGTGAGATTCCCTCTGTGCTACAGCAGATTAGATCACAGAGAAAGGCAGAAAGCTGAACAAGATGGCCTGACAAAGAATCAAGTAATGATTTCTAGCTCTGTTTTTCTTCTCCAATTGTTGAATCTTTGATGTGATGATTGCTAAATTTTGAGAATTTTTGCTTATGGTTTTGGTTGTGGTTTGTTAACACAAAAAAGTGCACCAGTTCTTAGCTGATACAACCTTCTTTTATTTGGCTTGCAAAATTGAATTAATTTGTCAAGGTTTAGGTGCAATGGCTGCAGCATGTAATGACGTTACCCCATTTATCCTTGTCTGGCAATCCTCTCAATGTTGCTCTTCTTTAACTCAAGCTCAAGCTTTGTAATCCAGATCTAAGTTGTTAAACAAGGATAAGCTACAAACTTTAGAAATTGTATCAACCAATGATGGTTAATACATACGACAAGGAGCCAAGTCATGATATAAGAATTCCCTCTCATTGAAGCTTGGTTAACACAACTTCTGTCTTTAGGATGATCTGTTGAGTGGAATTTAATGTATATGAAGCAACAATGAGGTGTTCTTGACTTGTTTGGTTTTTACAATTGATTTGGGAGTTAGGGTTCTCACATTAATTTTAGGTTTCTATTTAGCAATATATGTAGGAGACAAAGTGGGGCTGGAAAGACAACTTGTAGCTCAATTCTTGCCATTCTTCTTGCAAGCGTTCGTCTTCTATTCTTATTATCTCAACTGATCCTCGACTCTTTTCAACAGCTTTTTGTAACAAGACTCGTACCCTTGATAATGGCTTCACCAATCACTTTACTATGGTAATTCTTTCCTTTTTTCCATGTAAATTTGATTTTTTTTGGATTTTGCTTCTTTTGTCAATTAATGATTTTGGTTTTTTGGGGAGTGTGTAATTTGATTCAATTTTCAGGGAATTGGAATCTGGTTTGATTGATTTGGAAAGATTTTTTTATGTTAAAAGACGGATTATTACTTATGGATGAAATTGAGGGACTATTGTCCATCACTCTTTGGGTTGAAATCCTGTTTGTTGATTGTTTGTTTAATTTGGCTTTGGGAGTAATTAGTTGGTTCACGTTTGGTTCATTATTGATATTGCACTACATGTACTCTTTATTTGTCCAGTCCGCTAATTTGTTTCAATAATCATGCTGCAGGTTAAAACTTTTCATGGTTGAAGAGATCTCATTGATATAAGTGGCCTCTAGAATGATCCTCTTTCACGAGTAGAAACCACTTGTTGGTCTCTTTTATGTGAACTTCAGGTATGGAATAAATGAATTGTAATTTCAATGGATACTTTGTAATACCCGACCCATCCGGAGTCGAGTATATTATCACCAATGTGCATCCAGGGCCAACAACTGTCCTCAATAACCAACACAAGTTCTTCCGGTGTATTTTGTCCTCAATCATGCGCATCTTGAGAAACTTCCCAGAAGGTCACCCATCCCTGGACTACTCCCAGTCAAGCACGCTTAACTGTGGAGTAACTAAGGAAGTAAGCTCTCAAAAAGAAAGATGCATCTTGTTAGTATGAGTAGCCTGTTAAACCCCTTTAAAGCAATCATGAGGGGTATTACATACTTGTTGTTGTATTTCTGTTTTACATACTGTATTTGCCTAAATCTAAAACGATATGATTGTTCAGGACCTTGATTTTACTGATAGCCAGCCTTGAAACAATTGGTTGATGCGAGTTTCCACTTTGATTAATAGCTTTACAGTTGATATTGTCATCAAATTTAAACTTAATGTATGTATTGATTTCCCTCTCCTTAGGAAGGATATGTTCTCGCTGCAACCAGCTATGTTAGCAAATTCATCTAGCTGAGCCATAGTCTACCTAAGATTGTTGCAATAAAAAAATTTCTTAGTCTTATCATGATCACATTAATACATAAATGCTTTCTTTTTGTTAGTTTGATGATTGATTCTTGTTGGAGTCTGTCACTTTCCACATGTTAGAATATAATTGGTGATCATATGTTCATGTTGCTTGTTGGTCTTATATTGGCCATGCCATTTGCCTTCCTTAATTGTGAATCAACTCGTGAAGTACAGTGCATGTACAAAATATTATTAATAAAATGCTACTGATTGAGAAAAGTTTATGTAGCTATGTAAGTTTCTTTTCAGCGTTAGAGGTGAATGTATTGCATATGCAGTTTACACCTCTGGTACTGCGCCTGGTAGAATTTTTGGTGAATCGGAGTTTCCAACTGACATTATCAGGTTTCTGAATTTCTGGAATACCACGATTTCCTCTGAAGATTGAGCACAAAGTTTGCTTGTCCTTTTCTGGTGTTGGATATGATACTCTAAAATAGCCTCAATAGGGAAAATGGGAAAGTAGCAGAGATATGATATCTGGCTGCACTTTTACAGTACACAATCATTAAAGTGAATCTTGAATTTATAATGGTAATCTAGAAGTTGGAGGATATCCAATTGGAGATGGATGAATATCTAAATAATAAACTGTTGGTGATGCTTCCACAAAGTGATGAAGTGCAAAATATCTAAGGTAGTAATTGTTGATGACCAAAATGAAATTGGAAAAGAAGAGGTGTGAAAGTGTGATGGGGTAGGCTGAATAGATTGCCACCGTTTAGGTTGAGTAATCTGACATAATAGAAAGAAAAAGTATCCCCTACATAAGAAATACTGTTTGGAAAAGGCACTAATGGTAGTAAATATAGTTTCTAATGATTCATCTATCTTGATTCTTGGCTATGCTCCTTGAATCTGTTATATGACTTTAGTCTCACCTAAAGTATCCTGGTGGCTAGATTAAGGATTTAGTCAAGGTAAATGACTTATTCAGACATCTTAGAACGCCCGTTGTCTATGATATGATTATTTAATACTTAATCTTGGTAACATTGGCTCTATACAACTTTTAGGAGTTCACATAATTTTATAGCCTTATTATCTTACCTACAAGTTCATATACTTTGCAATGTCTTAAATTCATTAAATTGAAATTTGCATAGAGCTACTTATTATAATTTTCGCTTTCTTGGGGGGATCGCGCGCGGTCCAACAACTAGTGAAAAGAAAAATCCATTGGCAAAGTCACAATCAATCTAATAAGCTAGAAAGACTTTACATGTCTTTTCCATTTTTACACTAGTCCTTGCTCATCTTATATGAATGATAGGCAGTAGTGTATACGGAGGGGGACAAGAGTCCGGATCCTCTAGAGTTTTAATAAAACTCTACAAGGTAGAGTTGTATCTCAACCATACATTTTAAAGTCAAAGGCTCATGTTGGTGGATGGGGAAAATTAGGGGATGGATTTTGATGAGAAAAAATAGGGGGGGATTTTGGATAGATAATATATGAGCCATTGATTTTTTATTCAATGGTTGATATTATTCAAACTCTACCTTTTAATGTTATTTTAGAACTCTGGAGGATCCAAACATAAGGGGACAATAGATATGGACCCTATTTTATTTTATTTTGTAAAAAACCCTGAATATCTTGCATGTTCATTTTTGTCTCTATATTATCAGTTAAAAGTTACTCAACTTGTCATTTGTCAAGGATATGCTAGTATATAAATAGTGCAAAAGGCAAAATCTTGCAATAAAAATAACACAAAGGTAGTATTTTAGAATCTTCTAGCTGTCAAAATAAAAGCAGTACAACCAGTACTTCAAGCATTTCCAAAAATCACCAAAAAAAAATGTACTCAAATGTTTATTGGAATAATCAATATATTTACGGTAGTTCCTTTTTTTTTTTTCCAGAGATAGATCGTTATATAATTCTGGACCCATGATATGTTGCCAAGTAGAAATTGTAAAGTAATGCTTATAATTATTTTTGAAAAATTAAGTACAGAAGCAACAATTGGAGAGAACGGGCTTTTATTCTCCTATAGTTGGGCAAGCTTCCGCTTTCTAGCCCACTCCTTGTCTAGTTGTCTCTTGTCTGGTTTATCTGTGGATTTTTTTTTAAGGTAAGATGAAGGGGACTAACTTGAGGGGATAAGGGAAAATCCTCAAATAAGTCTCATGAGGTTTGACCCCCTAGACCTCAGGGATATGAGGTGGGAAGCGATGCCACTAATCCACCACCTCAACCTCCTTCTTTATCAGCATATGGTCCAGAACATTGTTATAAGCTTTATTTCCCTTAGCTTATGGACGTATTTTTTTTACAACAATGGGAAGTTGTACAATAGTTCTTTACTTTAATAATCAAAACTAACCATACTTCCTCTGTTTTTTAGTTGTAATGTTTTCTTTTTCACATTTGTAATATTCTAATTGCATATAGGTAAAAGTATAAAAATATGATATTTGGAATCCTTGCATTGAGACGAATCTAACAAGACCCTACTTGACTATGTTTTTATTCGTATATAATGATCGAGATAACTTAACATAGTTGGTTGATGAATAGTGCCAACAATGAAATGGTGCAATTAAAAAGAAACAGAGGAAGTATAATTCATTTCGAATCAAACAAAACTTGCCTTCAATTAAATTATAATTGTTGTATATCTTATTATAATTCATGCCATTTTTCTTATCGACTCCCATATACTATAATCTTGATTAAGATTTACATTCAGTAATAATGCATCTTTTCCAACAAAGATAATCAAGGTTGGCCTAGTTGGTTGGAGACCTTCCTTCCACCCCAATGAGTGACATGGGTTTAATTCTCTTCCCTTATAAAGTAGGATCCTAAATCTCCCAACTTGCAAGGGATTTGTATCTTACCATTAAAAAAAAAGTTGTCACCAAAGCATTCATATACAAGGTAAGAAATATGAAAGTATCAGGTAAGACACATGACCTAATTGAGCTTATTCGGCATTGGCACAGCCAGTGAATCCATCCAGTCTTTTTAATTTACGGATCAGGTTATAAAGGGGATAACTAGATAAAGGGGTAATCCCACTCTAAAAACGGAAGAGTAAGCAGACTTCAAACCTTTAACGTCCAGGTCAAAGAGATAAGAATTCCACCACCTGTAGGAAGTTTGCCTGGTAATCAACGCATTTAGATGTCTTGGTATAAAACCAAAAATAATTAACTTAGAGAATCTGCAATAGTTGTGTCTTATTAGAGATGGATATTTGCCTGAGAGGATAATAATTAAGATGGTTTGGTTAATGTCAACTTGCAAGTGATCAGCAGTCAGCGCTCACGAGTGTATAACTACTGGTCATGGTTGATTGACCACCAATCGTTTCAGGTTTTGGCTTCTCATGAATTTGGATTCTACCTAATTGGCTATTGCACCTTGTCCAATGATTAGGTAAATAAGAATCTTTGTGCTACTACTATTACTTTTCAGCAAATATAATACTCCTATAATCATATTTAAGAGTTACCATTGTATATAGCCGCAACGACAAAAAGTTGTATCTACCCATTCGATAAACTACTCCATTACAGATAATAGACATTAGTGAAATCCAATTGAACTATTGAAAATAATTTTTAATTTGTTTATTTCTAAGGGATGGAATACACACTAGATAGATGTAGGCACTATCGTATTTTCAAGAAAAAGGGCAGTGGTTAAATTACCAGTAATTAATATGTTGCTCTTTGTCCACATTTTAATTATACCCCGTATTAGAAAGGGTCCTCAACAAGATCGATAGAACTAAGATACAATATTATACATATTGATAGAGAATACAATTAAATTCTAACATATATGATGGAGATTTCTGCTCCTAACACATTTAAACCACATGAGCCTATTGACATTCAATTTACCATCCATCATATTAGTGATTTCAAACTATACAGGATGATTTGGTAGAACCGGTATAATATAATAAATCGAATATACCTTACAATTTGGTAAGTTTGAAAATTAAATATATAACTAAAGTCCAACTAATACCCATTATGTCCCCTCAAAAAAAAAAAAATACCCATTATGTCAGTTCAGTTTAGTTTAGTTCAGTTACTAAATTATTATCATTACTATTAATTAGTTATAATTTAATTCGGCTCGCCCGGTTCAATTCGGTCCGGTTCAATCCCGCTCGGTTCGATTCGGTTGTTTTTATGCGAAGAGAACAAACCCTTAATTAAGACAAATTTTCCCACTCTACAATGCCCACGGTTGTCCTATATAATTATTGAATAATGGACCCATTTCATCTATGTACGGTCTTCAAGACACAAATAATTGACCATTAATATATTTAATTATACATAAACTAAAAATAGGTTGAGATTACAAAAAGTCAAAATTACACATTGGAAAAATTATTACAAGATAGCATGTGTTTTTTTATATAAGAGAATAAATATGGTTAAAATTGATGAACTTTGACTTTAGAAAAATGAAATGGATCCAGCTTTTTAGGACCGGTAAAATATCAACCTTTTAATTAAGCGTGATTACTAGGGGGGGATTGATTGATTAAAGGATTGAGTTTAAAATACCAGTAATTAGGGTCACAAGACTTATATGTTTATTTTGTCTTAATTAAGAATGCAAGTTTAAAGAAAATGTGCTTTTAAACAGGAATTAGTTTCAGATCGCTTCTTAGCCCTAGGGGTAGTAATCAAGGCCGTTTTAGATCCACAACGCATTGCAGAATTTACCAAGGGCCTCACTTACCTGATCAAATCAAGTTCATGAATAGCTTACAGAAAATGTGCTTTTATAACAGGAATTACACAAGCCTAAAACTACATTTTCTACCTAATGTAGCTTAGCTCTTTATGGAAGCTATCCCTTGTTCTTTGTAGCTGTATGAAAGCATCCTCGATCCTCATTCGATCTTGTGGTGATTCCAATGAACATTTCACTCCGATTTCAATGACAGACCTTATGCACTTTATTTTACACTCATTTCCGGCCAAGATTTCACCTTGATCTTCATCTCCTGCAATTGCACTATCATCTAGAAGTGTTGGGTCAATGATCTTTGTTAATTCGTCAGAAAATGCTGCTTCTGCATACTTATGAAGGTCTAACCTTTCTTCAAACATCCCATCTGTGGGATTTTTCCCCGTCATCATCTCTATCAACACGATGCCATAACTATACATATCACCTTCTTTTGATACCATGCTTCCTAGCCCATACTCTATCCAAAGGAAAAAAAAAAAAACATTCAAGAAGTTAGCAAAGATATATGATAAATGTATTGTGAAAGTTTGATACATATTATCTTCAACTCATTTATGTTAAACCGAGTGTTAGTTACTGACCAGAGCTAGAACATTGATTTCATATACTAAAGATCAGAGGAAGGCCCTAAACTTATTTTTTAAGAATATATAAATAGTAAATAAAAACTGGCATAGTTACCTGGAGCAGCATATCCGACTGTCCCTTTAACTGCAACTGAGCTACTATTATATGTCCTTGCATGTACATGGAATTTAGCTAACCCAAAGTCCCCAACATGGGCAACCATGTCATTGTCAAGCAGCATATTGCTCGGTTTTAGGTCACAATGGATTATTGGAACATCACAATTGTTGTGCAGATAATCTAGTGCAGAAGCTACGTCGATGGCAATGCTCACTCTTTGGATCAGGCTTAAGGCTTTCTGGTGTTGATCATCACGAATCCATTGTTGAAGGTTTCCATTGGGCATGAACTCGTAAATCAAAGCCTTGAAATCATTTCCTTGAAAATCAGTACTCGAGCAAGCTGTAACAACTTTAACAAGGTTTCTATGGCGGATTTTTCTCAATGCCTCACACTCTGCCATAAAGCTCTTTCTAGCTCCTTTCTCTTCAAGCTTGATAACCTTAACAGCCACAACCACATGGCTTTCTAGATCCAAAACTCCTTTATAAACAGAGCCAAAACCACCTGAACCTAATAAATTTGCTTCTGAAAATCCGGCAGTTGCTTTCAGAATCATATTATAAGATACTTTTGAAAATGACTCCTTCAAATTCAATGATGATCCCTTAGACAGTTTCTTCTTAGAGCAAAGTAGGAAGTATGAAACTGACACTATCGACACACCGATGACCAAAGAAGCTATGGCAATGATCAAAGTGACAGCAAGTGATAATCCACCCTTCTTTTTAGATGGTGTTGTAGGTTTGTTTGAGCATATTGGCAAATGAAGTTCAGGAATTCCACCACAAAGCTTGTTATTCCCCAAAGTTGTCAAAGCACTCAAATTTGCAAAAACCCCTTGTATTGGTACCTCACCTTCAAAGTCATTAAAAGATAAATCAAGTAATTTGAGTACCGAAATGTTGCACAAAAAACTTGGAATTTCGCCTGTAAACCTGTTATGTGACAGATTCAAGAGCATTATACTAGTTAATGACTTGAACTATTGAGGGATACCATCTATGGTAGAAGTGGCAAAATAAGGTTTGAGGTCTCAAAAAGGTTTTGTGAAAAAGAAAAACAAGGTAAAGAAGATGAGAAACATGACTTAGGATGATATGATCTACAGCTTTTCTAACAGCTTTTACTAGCTAGCTTAGTTACTGGTTATTCGATGTATATGATACACATATATAGATAGTACTTGATGGAATTATTTGTAGCGATGTGTTGACTTGGGTAATTACTTGTAGAGAAGGCTACCAGCATGGCAACAAAGACTCGAAGACGGGGCTTGTGCGTTCAAAACTATACTTCTAACATTCTATGATTCATGGAATACTTGTAAATTTAAGAAATTTTACCAAAAATATCATCATTATATAAGAAATTTGATAGTTACATGAGGTGTTGTTAGATTTATATAAAATGTATAGTTTTCAAGTATCAAGCTTTCTTTTTATAATTTTTACTAATACATAATTAAATGTATATATTAAAGGTGAAAATATATAGTACATTGGAGACTGCAAAATTACAAGTATTGCATGAATTATGGAACAAAAGTATTACGTAACAAAAAGTGCAACTGTTGCTTTTGGCTCCATAAACAAATTTAGCGTAAAGGATACTTCACGATCAAAAATCATGGGTAAAAACACCATTGCTTGTTTTGTCACTTTTAATGAAAAGAAAAATCCATTGGCAAAGTCACAATCAATTTAATAAGCTAGAAAGACTTTACATGTCTTTTTTATTTTTACCCTAGTCCTTGCTCATCTTATATGAATGATAGGCAATAGCGTATACGGAGGGGACAATAGATATGCACCCCATTTTATTATATTTAGTAAAAAAAAACCCTAAATATTGAAGTATATAAAATCACAATTTGTAGACATGGATCAGAAATTAATTTGGCATGTTGGTTATTGGTTATTGACCGGAGATAAAATCACAAAAAAAGAGATATTCTCATCTTGCATAAAAATCAAACTTAATTAGTTGCCACACTATCATCCACGTATAAGAAACATATAAGAGAGATACTCCAATTGATTAACCAATAACCAATGCCTAAAAAGTATAGTCGTTGACCATGTTCGTTAATAGTGTGGTTATGTTAACCTTCACAATTCTAGTTAATTAATCAAACTAAGGCCCCTTGAATGAAATTAGCTGAATTGAACTCAAATAAAACTGTAAGAGGAAACTAACTGGACTGAATCGAACTGAAATCAAGTCCAAAAGAGCCGGGCCTAGAAAGAGGTTGTTTAACCTTAAAAATCTATAACTTATGTGAAGAACAATTAAAAAAACGTAAAGGAGTATATTAATAGTGATTTTAACTTTTTTTTTTGGAAAAAAGTAAATTGCTTTAATTAAATTGAAAGTTATACGATATCTACAATATGTATTTTGAACAATAATGAAATACAATACCAATTGCAAAACCACATCTAATAGTATAGCATATTTCGTATTTGTTTGTCATATCATGAAACCTTCTCTAGAGTGTATTGTTCAACTGCATACGAGAACCCAATACCAAGCAAAATTGTAAAACAAACAATCAATGAGCTGTTTCTTTTGAAGAAGCCATGAATATTATGGTCAGTAAATACGTTTATATTAGTTTAATTAAGAATGTAGGAGTTAAGTATATTGAGCGTGTGCTCTCTTCACCTTAAAAAAAATTAAGTTCAAGGTTTGGTCGGGTCATATCAAGTATAAATAAGATGAAATAAGGATCGATCAAGTCTAATAAATTTGGTTCAGACAAATTCAGGTGAAGAGAATGCAATATAGAATATGATAGGCTTTGGTAATTTAACAAGAGATAAAATGTTTTTAAGGTTAATATTGTATCTTCACTGGTAAGTTTTTATTAAGTGAATCCCAAAGTCAATATAAAAAAATTGACTAATAACTTCACAGGAAACATGGATGTGGTAGTGTTGTTTAACATACTAGATTCGTCTGGGTAGTTCCCTAAATTACGGTTTCCAACAAATTTCCATTAACAAATGACTCATGACTAGTATTAGGCTTTTTACATGGCAAGTAGAACAATCATTTGGGATTATGGCTGAACTCTTTCTATTCATGCCAGTTGAGTTGAAACTGAATACTCATCTGTCATCTCTTTTTAGATCATGAAATTGTGTCATGAGGTGTGGTGTAAAAACACAGCCTTTCACTCATGATTTTTTGATGATCTAATTTGAATCATGCCATGATAAAATGCCATTTAGATAAAATGCCATTCAGATAATTCCATTATTTAAGTCATGGAGAAAGTGAAGGTGGGGCACACATGCACAATGTATAATTAGAAATTTGTAATTGAAATATCTTAAAAACTACAAAGTAAATAAAAATATGTCAATGGTCATAATTTTTTAAAATTTATAAATAGACATCCATTTTGTTACCTTTTGACACACTTTTAAATTATTAATTTCCTCTTTAAATTTTAAATACTTGAGTTTTTAGTTTGAGAAAGTTTGTTTTTTAATTTGTCATGAGTAAGGTGCATTTGTCAAGATAGATCATGAGGCATGAATAACTTTTGTAGTACCAGGGAGAAAGTTGATGAGAGGTGGACCACATAATGAGACCGGAGGTTGGACAATATCAGATTGCCGTGTGGACTGGATCTGGATGTGGATGGAGCCATATATAGAGTATAGACATTGCAGTTTCTATCGCATCATTTATGAATGAAATAAATGCACATTGCAGTTTCTAAACGTTAGTGCTACTACCTAATTATTTAAGACAGTGGGGGTTGCATTGCAGGGTAGATACGATCATACGAGCATATTAAAGGATGCCAAGAACACCAAATTTATGTCTGAATTTTGTTCATCTTCCTTAATTAACACTTTCGGGTAATTGTTTTGACTCGTATAATTTTTTTGTTGCTCCGCTTTTTTTTAAAAGGAAATCCATCAAAGGATTAATTTGATAAATCAGAATGAGCCAAGTCTACAATCACAGAAGGAAAAACACTATCCCAAACACACTTACCCCCTTCTACATCATGGAAATGAGCTAAGATATGGGCTACCTTATTAAAAGAACGCTTAATAAAAGACCACCTAATACAATCAAAAGACTAAACACTATCTAAAATGTCTTCAATAACTAAATAAAGCTGCTCAAACCGATATTAATGCTTTGAAGAGCCTTTGTAACCCCCAAGCTGTCACTCTCAACAACCACCTTTGAGTAACCCAATGCACGAGCTTGAGATAGCCCCCACTGCACTGCTCTAGCTTCCGCACAGCGCACCTCACAGGTCGCCTCAGCTCACGAAGCACCACCTTCCCTTGCGCATCCCGAATCACAAAGCCCAACCTAGTCCCAACACCTTCCTTTACCCCTGCGTCTGCATTCAACTTCACCCAGCTTGCTAACCATCATCCACTTTTTGGTTGTACCACATATATTGGTTTTGTCATGGTTTTCATACCTCATCCGCTTTTTAATAGTTAAATTGTATTGACTTTTGATACAATTTATATGTGAGATTTAATTATATTGGTCTTAATATAATTAATGAAATCAACTTTTTAGAATTTCTGTTTATACATAATTAAAGAATTAAAATTTGACCTTCTAATATTATTTATACATAAGGAAATACTATGTTGTTATGCGGAAGCTTTGTTTCAATATATACTTTCGAAAGTAACATATCAACTTGTAATAACAATATTTTGGGACACAATGAGTATGTGAGTTGACAACAAGGAGTATGTAAGTTTAGATAAGAATCAAGGTTGACCTAATTAATTGGTTGGAGGCTCTCCTTCCATCCTTGACACAAAGGTTCGATTCTTACCCCTTGTAAAGTGGGATCCCTGAATTCCCCCTCCCCAACTGTTCAAGGGATATTCATTTTACCTCTAAAATTTACAAGAAAAAGAAGTTAAAGGTCGTACTCCGCTTGTTGTCAATTATTAAAATATCAAATTCCCCTGTATAATATGTGATTGATCAAATTCCACTAGCTTTAGATTGCACAGATACTTTATGTACACGTCTGTTATAAGAGTAGAGAGAGAGAAGTGTTTGAGAGTTTCATTAATTATTATCATTGAATGATAAGCGTATAAATACACTTGAGTACAGCAGTTGGTTACAACAAATATTATCTACATCATAGGATAGATAAGTTACGTAAGACTAGGTATAAGATAAGTATAGCAGTAACTAATACAAAAGATAAATATAAGCTACAACTAGATATTCACAAGTCAATTAGTATAGGATAGGAAAGACTAAGTCAATCCTTATCACGCCCCCGCAAATTGAACGACCAAGATGAGAGGCCAATTTGACCAACCAGTGATTGATGAGTGGCGCGTGAGAGCGGTTTGGTGAGAGCGTCAGCAAGCTGATCATGAGTGGAGATGTAAGAGACGCGTAATAAACCGGATTGGACATTCTCACGAACAAAATGATAGTCAAGGCCAAGGTGTTTCATTTTTGAGTGAAACACAGGATTTGCACTTACATACGTAGCACCAGCATTGTCACAATATATAACAGGAGGTTGGGGTAGCTGGTAACCAAGTTCTTGAAGCTGGTAACCAAGTTCTTGAAGGAGGTTGCGATTCCACAGTAGCTCGGCAGTTGTATGAGCAACGGCACGGTACTCGGCCTCAGTGGAAGAGCGAGCACGTGTGCGTTGTTTCTTGGAGGTCCATGAGATGGCATTCCTGCTGAGATAAACAATGTAGGTGGAGATGTAGTTGTCTTTATCGCGAGCCCAATTCGAGTCGGAGTAGGCATGCAGAGTAAGAGGCGTGTCTTTACTTATAATTAGGCCCATGCTGGACGTGCCATGTAGGTACCGTAGTAGACGACGGAGAGCTTGCGTGTGAGAGTCTGTTGGACGTTGCATGTATTGAGCAAGTTTATTGACGGCAAAGGCAACATCCGGGCGGGTGAGACCCAAGTATTGTAAGCTGCCGACAAGGGTTCTATAGGGAGTTGGGTCTTGAAGAGGGGGGCCATTGATAGTGAGAGGAGGGTCCGTGGCCATGGGAGTGGGTACAGGTTTGGCATTTTCCATGTTTACTTTGCAAAGAAGGTCGTTAATGTATTTCTTTTGGCTTAGGAAGAGACCTTTGGGGTGTGGGAGAACTTCAACACCAAGAAAATAAGATAGGGATCCTAAATCTTTGAGGGAGAAGCGAGTGGCAAGTTTAGCAATGAACTGATCAAGTGCGGAGGGGTTGTTACCTGTCACAATTATGTCATCAACATATACAATCAAGTAAATGAGTACATCATGTGATTTGTAGAGAAATAACGAGGAATCCAAAACCGTATTCCGAAAATCGACATCGAGCAAATGGTGGCATAGTTCCTTGTACCAAGCACGCGGCGCTTGTTTTAGGCTGTAGAGGGCTTTATTAAGCTTGCATACATAGTTAGGAAATTTCGGATCAACATAGCCAGGAGGTTGAATGGTATATACTTCGTCGGTGAGAGTGCCCTGCAAAAATGCATTGTTAATGTCAAGTTGGCGTAAGGGACAACCTTGACTGACAGCTAGAGTGAGAATGATGCGAATAGTAGATTGCTTGACCACAGGACTAAATGTTTCACTATAGTCAATGCCGGCACGTTGAGTAAAGCCGCGAGCCACATACCGAGCTTTATACTTTGTGATATTACCATCGGGGTCTTTCTTGATGCGAAATAGCCATTTGCAAGTGACCACATTTTGAGATGGAGAGGGGGGGAACTAAATCCCAAGTTTTATTTGTTATAAGAGCGGAGACTTCCTCGTCCATGGCTTGTCGCCTAATAGGACTTTTAAGTGCTTGCGTAATATTGTGGGGTTCGGTTTCTTGTAGGTGGGCAGTGAGGTTTAGTTTGGTGATAGGTTTGCGTATACCATGGCTTAGTCGAGTGGTGTGAATAGGAGGGGGTGAGGAGGTTGTTGAGAGGAGGGGTGGGTCATTGGATATGGGTGGGTTGAGGGGCGGGCTGTGTAGACAAGGAGGTAGGGGTGGGCGAAGATGCGGGTGTCGAGGGTGCTGGCTGGGAAGTAGAGGAATGAGTAGAGGCAAGTGGGAGATGTGGGGGATGCGGGGGGTTTGTGGAGGGGAGTGAGTTGGAGCAGCGGAGAGAGGAGGGGGTGCAGCGTGGGAGAGGGAGTTGGGGGGAGTTGGGTTTGAGCGTGGGGGTTCGAGGGTAGTAATATGGAGGGGGAACCATTCGTCCAGTAGGTTAGAGAGTGAGGGAGAACGGGTGTTAAGGGTGGCAAATGGGAAATTATTTTCAACAAAGTGGACATGTCTAGAACAGTAGATACGGTTTGTGTTGGTGTCTAGGCAATAGTAGGCACTTTGTGTGGAGGAATAACCGATAAAGACGCATGGAGTGGATTTGGGCTGTAGTTTATGAGTGTTGTATGGTATCAGCTTTCCTCCTCTATATTCTCCCACGCACTTCCTCTTTCCATGGCTGGTTCCAACCCCACCCCGTCCTACCAGATATTTGTCTCGCTGGACATCAACACAAGTTGGACATACTCCACTATGTGACGAACACTCCAAATGATGTGTCCTATGTTATTACAAGGCATATGCTGCGAACTTTTCTATGACTTGTTTAAGAAATGAACTTGTTTAATAAGAATGGTAGAATCAATAAAAAATCAAGACGAGAAAAGAAAGTTACAATTCTATTTTATCTTCATAAAATTAGTGCTAAAATAGAATTTTGACAATTAGAGTAAAAAATGTGCTTTTATTATTCATTTTTCACTCAGCTCTTAATTTAGTTAGGAATGATTTTATATTTTGTTAGTGTCCATGTTCAGTATTTTCAGTATTAGCATGTATTCGTGTATGTAATACGTACCTTAATTTGTTTGTATCAGTTTGACTACTTATTCAACCTAAGGAGGCCTGTTAAGTGTTAAAAATGTGATAATTTAAAGGAAAAATGTATGCGTGCATGCATATTTCAAAACTTAGATCATTTTATGAATAGATTATATTGGACATTGATAATGGCAAAGTAGCTTATTTATTGTTCTTATTCTGGTTCATTCTCTACTTAACATGATCTTGCATTGTTATATTATATTTTATTTGTGTTAGTTTTTATATTACTTTGCGTTGGTTTGTCATCACCAAAAAGGGGGAAATTGTTGAGCCACTATAAGTTTTGATGATGACAAACTAAAGTAATAACTAACAAAGTTTATAAGTTTTATGTGTGTAAGGTTCATGAATTAATAATAATGCTTTATAAAGATAATAAGTGAAGTTCCTGAGATGGAACTCTAAGAGAAGAACGAAGTTCTTGAATTGGAACTATGAAACTGTTCCTTTGAATAAAGGAATTGTTCCTATGGAACTATGTTAGTGGAACTGGTATCGGAAACAAGTTGTCTAAACGAGTTCCAGAGGTGGAGTAATGGATAGCATGGAGCAAATGTTCAAGGCAAATCAATACACCCTCAACAACAGTTCCTAAGTGATGATTCATGACTACAATTCCTGATGAACAGTTCCTCAAGGAACTGTCTGCTATTCCTGAGTTGGGAAGCATTATTGTTCAACAGTTCCTCAAGGAACTGTCTAATGTTCATGAGCTGGAACGCAGGGATCTTCAGAGTTGAAGATTTAAAGCGAAGACATAAAGACTAAGTTCAAGAGTCTGTACTTAGGATTTATGTAAGTATTTTATATTGCTTAGTTTTAGGGAACTAGATGGAACTTATTAAATGCAACAAGTGGGCTTAAAAAATATTTAACTGAGAGTTTTTACGAAATATTGTAAATAAATAAAACAGTTTTTATTTTCTAAATAAAAATCTTTTTTAATTACTGAGCAAGTAAAAATAAATTTCCTAAGTTAACTCCTTGTTTTTCTCAACTGCTAAACCACTTACTGTTAGTGGGTTTGAAAATGTCTTTGCTTGTTCCTCAAGTAATGTGAACGTGGGAAAATAATTCTACGTGGGTTATTGCTTCACACTTAGTGGAGGAATAAGTGGAACTAACATGAGAAGACTTCACTAACAGTTCCTAAGTGATGATTCATGATTACAGTTCCTGATGAATAGTTCCTCAAGGAACTGTCTGCTGTTCCTGAGTTGGGACGCATTATTGTTCAAAAGTTCCTCAAGGAACTGTCTGCTGTTCCTGAGTTGGGACGCATTATTGTTCAACAATTTCTCAAGAAACTGTCTGATATTCCTGAGCTGGAACGCAGGGATCTTCAGAGTTGAAGATTTAAACTGAAGACATAAAGACTAAGTTCAAGAGTTTGTACTTAAGATTTATGTAAAGTATTTTATATTGCTTAGTTTTGGGAACTAGATGGAACTTATTAAATGCAATAAGTGGGTTTGAAAAATATTTAACTGAGAGTTTTTAGGAAATATTGTAAATAAATAAAACAGTTTTTATTTTCTAAATAAAAATCTTTTTTAATTACTGAGCAAGTAAAAATAAATCTCCTAAGTTAACTCCTTGTTTTTCTCAACTGCTAAACCACTTACTATTAGTGGGTTTGAAAATGTCTTTACTTGTTCCTCAAGTAATGTAAACGTGGGAAAATAATTCTACGTGGGTTACTGCTTCACACTTAGTAGAGGAATAAGTGGAACTAAACAAGGAAGACTTCATTATAAAAGGAGAAGTATTTCTCATTACAAACCACCACCTGAAAACATATTTTTATTGCTAAATCTTAAGTGTTTTCTAAAAGGTCAGTTGCATTATTGAGTGAGTTCCTAAGTTCCTTAATATCTAAGTTCAATATATATACTAGTGTTGTTTCACAAATTGAGTTGTAATTTGGGGTTCAAGGGTTGAGTGACTCTTGTAAGACTTAGAGCTATGTCAGTGAGTATAGGCTTCGGAGTAGAAGCAAGAGAGAGAAGAGTTCCAGTAATCAAAGGGGATTATTGTGGGGAACTTGAGTTCGAGAGGAACTCAAGTTAGAGAGAGTAGAGTTACAGTAATCGAAGGGGTACTACTGTGAGGAACTTGAGTTCGAGAGGAACTCAAGTTGTAGAGAGTGATTGTAATAGAGTTATTGCAATAATATAGTTTTTGAGGTTTTTTCTTCTTGATAAGGTTCAAGAAGTTTCCTCAATTTTATATTTCTCCGTCTCTCTGAGTACTGTTCCTTTGTTGTTTTAAAATTCCGCAAGAAACTTTGGTAAAAGTTCCAAGTACAATTCACCCCCTCTCTTGTACGTGTTCCTATTGAAGTATCATCGTGTTTATTTGTGTGTTAATTCATTGTGAAGGCTTTCCATACACTCTATGAATCATGTGGATCCAAATTATGAACAATCATTAATATATATAGCCAAGTCCAAGAGTATAATTATAGGTCTTTCAGGGTTATAATGATGAGACATTGAGACTTCATAATTAATCTACAATCATTTCATCCGTAGCATGAAATATGAATATTATTACGGACTTCCATAGTATTACCCATCAAGCTTTAATCCAACTATTATGTGAAGTGGGGCAGTAGGCAAAAAAATTCTTCTTGTCATTGATTGCACGATTGAGATATATGTGTTCTTAAAGGCTGACAATAAATACGAAATGTATCCTCTAAAATAATACTCTATCCGTTTCATAATATAGTGCTTACTTCTCATTTTTCACGGGAATTAAGGTAAATGGATGGAGTAATAGGATGTTCCAAAATAATAATTAATGAAGTGCTTTTTTAGTGTTTTTATCTTGGAACTAGTTATTTATTGTCTTTTTCCTTAAAAAAAAATATCAAAAAACAATAAATATTCCTTGAGATGGTGTAAAACAATAAATAGGGGCACATATTTTTAAAGAAATGTAGAGGTATTTTGGAAAGTTTGTGTACAAAATTAAGGATATTTTAGTCCAAACAAATTGATTAAAAAGAAATAGGCACAATATTTTGGGACACCTAAAAAGGAATGTAAGCACTTGGAATCTTTTTTTTTTTTTTTGATGGGTTTCTTACTTGAAATCTTAATACTATTCACAAATAAAGAGAATCTTTTAAATTTTTCTCAATATGAATAAGTGCATTGGCAAACACAAGTCAAAGTAGGAAAGATAAAAAAAAAAATACATGGAGTACTACTATGAAGTATACTCCCTCAGTTTTTTTTTTTTTTTCTCACTTCGAATCTTGACATTATTCATACTTGGAAAGAATTTTCTCAATTTATAAGAAAAAATATAGTCATGTGGGATGTTGTTTGATTCGTCTCAACTAGTACTTTATTAATACGGAGTATTCAATTGTTATAATTTCTACTAATGTATGATTAAAGGTCAAATTTTAAAAAAATTAGATTTGGTTTGGATAAGCAAACGATAGACGTAATTCGTAAAAATAAATCAGGGATCCTCTTAACATTTTCCCTAGTAAATGCTATATGTCCTTCATCAAACTTCCAGTTTTTTTACTTCATATAAAGATTGAAGGAAAGAACTGGTCTAATCTTTTAGTTGGAAATATGAAGAAGTGGGGTTGTTGTGACTTGTAACAGTGAGCTAAACCCCAAAAATCAAACTATACTTACCCTTTTAAATCACTACTATAAAGTCTGGAAACCCAGATTCACAGTTCACCAATCACCAATCACCAATCACCATTCACCTTTCTAGTTGAACATCTGTTAATAGAACTTCTTCACATCTTCAACTTTCACCACAATTACATGATATTGATCAGTTTATCATAATATCATAACAATATATTTTACTGTTAGTGTTTTGTTTTTCTCTTTCAACTATTCCATTATTTACATAGATTTTTATTTTTTTTTTCTATTACATTTTTGGACGGATTACAGGCAGATTCTATCATCTTGATTGAAGACAGTGGGATATTTCATTTCATCCTATTTAAAAAAAAAAGTTCCAAAAAATCCAAAACAGTGTAATATTCAAATTAGAATACAAAAGGAAAGTAGACTGTAGTTGGACCCCCTATCCTTTGATATGAAAATTGAACTTAAAATACTTGCCAAACCAAAATCCTTGTCTCTTTTATTGGATTCCAAAACCTCTTTCTTTTATTTCCTCCCTCCTCTTCCACTCACACTCTTACTCCTTCATCTCCTCGTGCTTTTCCCTTAGATCCATAACATTATCATTTCTCTTCTAAGTTTTCTCGGAAAAAAATAAAGTAAAATAAAAATGGCTGATGAGAAGTCTGGTATGTCTACTCCTTCCAAAGGTCAAGCATGGTTTTGTACCACTGGTTTACCAAGCGACGTCGTCGTAGAAGTCGACGACATGACCTTCCATCTTCACAAGGTATTAATTTCTTCGATTTTTTTGTACTTGTTGTTAATTTTGTTGATTTTTTTTTTTTTTTTTTTGATAAAATATGTGGTGTGTTTTTGTTTGGTTTTTAGTTTCCATTAATGTCAAAGAGCAAGAAACTTCACGACCTCATAAAAGAGCAAGAAACCAAAAAATTTCCGAAACATAGACAAGATACAAAAAACGACGACGTTGACTCATCAAACGACGACGAAGAAGAACTACTTGAGGAGGAAGATCAGTGCCACGTGTCTCTCTCACACTTCCCCGGCGGCTCAGAAACATTCGAACTCGCCGCTAAATTCTGTTACGGCGTAAAAATGGACCTCACCGCCGCAAAAGTGGCTCCACTACGATGCGCCGGTGAAGTTCTAGAAATGACGGAAGAATATTCCGAAGATAATCTCATTTCTAAAACCGAAAGATTCCTCACAAATTCCGTCCTAAAAAACATCAAGGATTCCGTAAAAGCATTAAAATCATGCGAGAATTTATCACCATTAGCGGAAAACCTCGGCATTGTTGAAAGATGTATCGACGCTATTTCATCGAAAGCGTCGCTTTATGATCCGACGTTGTTTGGTTGGCCAGTAAACGACGTCGTTATAGCTTCTTCTCCTGCAGGTGATTCTAGAAAGAAAAATACTCCGTCGTCGAAAGTAAAAGACGCATGGGTTGAAGAACTAGCTCAGTTGAGTTCAGAGTTGTTCAACCGAGTGATCTCTTCTATGAGAGAGAAAGAGATTAATCCAGATATTATTGAGAACTGCTTGATTCACTACGCTAAGCAGTGTTTTCCAGGGATAAGTCGTTCAAATCGGAAGCCATCGTCATCGATGATGGCTTCCGAGGCGGAACAGAGGCAACTCCTTGAGACAATCATATCAAATCTTCCGCCGGAAAAGAGCTCTCGATCGCAAGCTGTGACAAGGTTTTTGTTCGGATTGTTGCGCACTGCAAACATTCTCAATGCTTCGGATGCTTGTAAATCTGCGCTCGAGAATAAAATCGGAGCTCAACTCGAGCAAGCTACGCTAGATGATCTGTTGATTCCGAGTTATTCTTATTTGACAGAAACTTTGTATGATGTTGATTGTGTTGAGAGGATTTTAGGCCATTTTTTGGCCACGTATGAGGAGAGAGAATTTGAAGGAAGTTGTGATCAAAACCTACAAAATCTTAGATCTCCGGCTATTATGCTTGTCGGAAAACTAATCGACGGTTATCTTTCAGAAATTGCTTCGGACGCTAATTTGAAACCGGATAGGTTTATCGAATTAGCTCTCTCTCTCCCGGAAAAAGCTCGGTTATACGACGATGGCGTTTATAGAGCTGTCGATGTCTATCTCAAGGTACTTCCTCTATATTTTTATTTTCTTCCTCTTTGAAACTCACATTATTTTTACAATTGAAGAGAATCTCTTTAATTCTTCTCATTGTATGAGAATGGATATACTTACGCAGGTCTTGTTTAATTCGTTTCAATGAATTATGAATAACGTAAAGTACACACGGAGTAATGTATAACGAACTGTGTATTAAATTTCGTCCTAATTATTGATGTTAATTAATTAATTGTTTATATGTTGAAATGATAGGCACATCCATGGTTGTCAGAGATAGATAGGGAAAAAATAAGTGGAGTGATGGATTGCCAGAAGCTAACATTGGAGGCGTGCACACACGCCGCACAAAACGAGCGTCTGCCACTTCGAGCAGTGGTTCAAGTCCTCTTCTTTGAGCAGCTCCAACTCCGCCATGCCATTGCAGGAACTCTCCTAACGGCAGACATTGCGCCAAGCGAATCGGCTCATCCTTCGATCCACGACGAAGACGACGAAAATGAGAGTGAAAGCCGTGCGGTGGTGGCGGGGAGGGGGAAGAGTAATAGTAGTACGTGGAGGGAGGCAGTAAAGGAGAATCAAGTGTTGCGGTTAGATATGGATAGCATGAGAACAAGAGTCCATGAATTAGAAAGAGAATGTTCCACTATGAAGAAGGTTATTCAGAAGATTGATAAAGTGGGGGAGTCACAAAATTGGAGGAGCAGCATTACACGTAAGTTTGGATGTAAGTTTAAGACACAAGTATGTGATTCCCATGAATCAACGGTAGTGGAAACCAGGAAAGGTAGACATAATAAGAACAATCAGCGGTGATTAGGTTCGGAAAAGTTATGTCTATAAGATCAGAGGAGTATATTGTTATCAATTCCATACTAAAATTAGTGCCATTTTTCGTACATTTTTGTTGTGGTGTATCTGATTCACTGGAAAGGAGAGATACTACTAGTACAATCATTTTGTTTGGTATATCTCAAAATCTGTTACAATTTTGATTTGTAGAATCTTGATCTGCCTATAATTTCTGTTTTTTATAATAGCATAGAGAGTCACATAGCTTAATGGCGTGAACATAACTCAATCTTGAATCTTTGAATGCAAAAATAGAGGTAACTAAGGCCCTGTTCCTTGGGGCACAGGTTTTGTTCAGCTCAACTCACTTCACTTTAGTTCAGTTAGTTTCCTCTCGCATTTTCAATTTAGTTCAACTCACTTCAATTCAGTGTAGTTCAGTTCGCCTAAAAGAACAAGCTTAAGAAACCTTACAATAAATTACTTTAAGAGCCAATTAGTTCTGTTTAGAATTAACTAAATCCAATCAAAAGTACAAAAATCAATTCTGCTCCCATCCAATAAAGTCTACTAAAAAAGACATCATAAAATAGATGGGATCCAATGAGTAGTCTATAATTGATGTATAGAGTAAATTGAATATAGATATTAGTACTAGTATACAGAGTCGCTTTATTGCGCCAAATGATATTAATGTGAAAGTTGGCATTAACCAAAAGAAATGGTGGGACTTTTGAGGTGGAGAGTATTGTTGGAGAGAGGGACCGCTAGAGGCCAAGATGTCTGGGGGAGTGGCCTACGGTAGTGGGGGGAAGTTGGGGAATTAGTACAACTTTAGTAAATTGTGGTGAATGATTTGAAGAGTGGGCTACTAAGTGGAAGTAATTAAGGTCGGGGACTTTAAGATTTGTAGTAAACGTAACATGCACTGAGGTTGTTGCCTTGCTGGGCGGTGATGGGTGAGGTTGCCTAGTTGATACGATATGCCATTTGCTTTATTGTTGCGCCTACGCCCATGTGGGTTGCTTTGGCTATTTAGCATTTGATTTGCCGGCCAAGTTAAGTCATACATATACATATACATATTACATACTCCTATAGTTTTAGGGTGTGGATTGGATTATCATTATGCAACTGCAGTCTGCAAGTACATCTTTTTGGAGATGTTCTAGGTTTTAAATCTTAGATCAGAGATAATTTATTGATTTTTGAGTTAAAAGTCTAATGCAACTTTAGATTGTGCCCAAACAAATTTGATTTAAAACAAATCTGCTTTATGTTAGCTTGGATTTCAAAAGATTCAAAACGAACTCCTTTCTATCTAGCTTTTCTGCATAAAAAATTAGCTCTTATATATGATAGATATACTTCATTAAGATATATGACATAAAAGTAAGAGAAAGTTACATGAACAAGAGATAATACAATGAAAAGGGCAGATCTAATTAGCATGACATTAAATAATTGAGAATGTTAGTAAATAAGATAGCATGGAGAGGGTGATTGGGAATTTGGGATAGAGTAGTAAGTACATTTAGGGGTGTGCAAAGACCAAGTTCGGATCTGAATTTGGACCGGATCGGACCAAAAATTCAGGTCCGATCCTCGGTCCGCCAAAAAATCCCGATTCCGGGTTTCCGGTACAGACCCGAAAAAAATCCGGTCCGGATCGGAAACCCCTGAATTTTGTTAGTTTTTTTTTAAATCTATTTTTTTCACTTACTTACTTCCCTTTCCCCAAATTTCAAATGCAACGTTAAGTCATTTCTCTAACTGCCTAGCTCCCTTCTCTTTCCTCTAAGAGATCCAAACAAATCCAAGAAAATTAAAATCGAAAAACAAGTGCGCAAATGATTTTTATATACCTAAATTTTATTTATTTTTCACAAAATAGGTCCACACCTGGACCAGACTTGATTTTTCTGGTCTAGACTTGCAACGCACCTGAAAAATCCGGTTCGATCCCCGGTCCGAAAATTCGAGAATTCTGATCCACAGGTTCATCTGATCTCGGACTGGATCTGTGCACATCCCTAAGTACATTGTAGCATTTTGCTTTATATGAATGGATATGTATTCAATAAGGTTGGTAGAAGTATTCGTAATGTTTGGATTTATTTAGGTATGTTGAAATACATTTGTACCTTGACTCGTTACAAAGTTACTAAATGTGCCCGACCCACCATAACCGAATGTAGGGAAACTATTTTATAAAAGAAAGAAAAATCTAAAGGTATTTATTAAAACTTTTTAAGCTATTATGACACTATTATTATTTGGTATCTTTGTAAAAACTCACATGTATTGAACTAAGGTAAAGAAATCGAACCTAAATAACGCGTATGAAACCTTTAATTTATATGGGATCACTAGTCCATGCAAATCAATTCGAATGCTGTCAACATTTTTTTCCACATTTCATTTGTAGTAAAGAGATAAGCAACATTAAAAAAAGGGTGTCTAATTTTGCCAAATTAAGAACTTAATTACTTACAATAAGATATATATAATAAAAATGTCCTTTTGTTTTTTAAATAGGTATACGAGATATTTAGATGACTCTTATTTCAAGGATTGACCTATTTATAAATAAATATATATAAGTCAAGAATGATTTTTATGAGCATAAACACTCTTAGCTTATATAAAGCTTGAAATACAATGATTTTTTTTTGGTAGAAATGATACTATATTAATTGCTAGAAGCTATCACAAGCTGGTTTGGGTCCATAGCGGAGCCCAAATCACCCGAAATACAATGATTGATTTTCGACAGTTTGTTTCCAACTTGTTTGCTTCTTGGAACACACGGGTTATATGAGCCAAATCAAAGAGGACCTAGAGATGTATGACATTGGCGATGAATGGTTGGGTGTACCAAACATTACCATTTTTGTAAGATTAAGCCTCCCAAATATCTTCCCAACCTAGCTATATACTACTAGGACTAATATGATCAGCAAGGTGATTGACTACAAAGTCTACAACTCAATAAACATGGTTGCTCTGGATTTTATGGTTTGTTTGGTTCAGTTTGACCCGATTTGTCTTTTTATAGCAATTATATATGTTAATGTTTATATGTTAATTCCTAGGTTTGATTCGTGAATTTTCTATTTCATTTCTTGCATGTCTCTACCTATGATTTCCTCTAATTAGAATATCTACCGAATAAAAACTGAAACTAACACAATCAATCTAAAAATAATAAAAAGAAGAAAGGCTATACTCAAATTATAATATTATCAAATCTTTGAAGCTCGTTTTATATAATTTCGGTTGCATCCATATTATTACAATTTCCCCTTGTGTAATTGTGTTCAAGCTTCAAGCTGATCTTTTTTCTCATGGTGATCATCATGAGCCAAAAGTGGATGCCTTTCAACATGCGAAAATTGGGTAATTATTGGTCAAGTCATCAAATAATGAAGTCATCAAAGGGTCAAAAAAGTAGACTTTTGCATAAGCTCCATTGACAACTTAGATCAAGGGTAATCATGACGCCCACAGTTGCTATAATACCACAATTTCTTCTCAATCATGTGGGAAAAGCATTTTTTGTTTTAGGCCAATGGAAAAAACGACGTTCTAAAAGGTTAAAATACCTTTGTTTTATCGGGGTAGGTGGTTAGCAGGTAAAAAGAATAAAGAATCATGGATAACCTGCTACTCTTCATTTTGACCAAAAAATATGTCCACAGGAATCTTGTTCATGCTTGAAATGACTTTTTATAGATCAACTTATATGCTTTTTAGCTGAAAATGTTCCTTAGCTACCTTTTAGATATGAATTATGAACTGTTTTTGTTGATAATAGAAACCATTCTAAACACATGCGTTTACTAATTAAAATTATGGATATGAAGATTATATAGCCGTCCTTCTCATTTTCTAATATTAGAAAAATGTAATTAATAGTATTATAGTAACCATTTAGACTATTATATTTCAGTGGATTTTTTCCCATATATTTCTTTTATATTTTAATGAATATAACATTTTGACTTTTAAGTTTCACAACGCACAATTTTAACTATTAATTAATATCTCTAACTATGTATTGATAACATTTACAAACAGTTAATATGATGTAATATTCATTGAGACAAACTCGATAACATTCTATAGGGCATCTTTTATTTCTATATATTTATAAAAAAATATGGGTAAAATAAGGTATGTGAATAGTGCAAAAGTCAAATTTTACACTTAAAAATAAACAAAAGAAGTACTCCGCCTGGTTTTCTATTAGTTTACCCACTTCTTTTAATCTGTTTTTAGAATGGTCTCATCAATTGTTTATTATTATCCTTACCTTCTCACTCTACTTTTCTTGGCCCATAACATTAACTTCAACACAATTTAGCGATAAATTAATACTTTCTCTTTCCATCTATGACCCACATACATATTTCTCCTAAAATTCGGTGTCCAATGAAGAAGGTGAACTAATTAAAAATCGAAAGAAGTATATTATAATATTTCTCATGATTTTTAAAATTTAAGTTAATATGTAAGAATATAACTGATGTAATTATATGGTGTAGTAATGTTAATTACGGAGGTTATAAAAAATTGAAGAGCTTTCTTTTTAAAAATAAGAGTAATGAAAGGTAGAACATGTTATTATTAGCATTAGCTTAATGAGTATTAATATATACATTTGATTTAATTTTTTATAAAATAGAAATTTCCTAATATTATTGGAAATAATGTAAATTTTTTGATTGGATAAACATGAAAAAAAAAAAGAAGTTGAGAAAAAATTTCTTAGTTCTTTGGGCTGGACCTTCTCAATGTAAATCTATTTAGAATCAGATAAGAGCTTCAAAATAAAACATCAATCTCTCTTGCTTTTTTTTTCCCAATTGATCATTGATCAATCTCTTACATAAAAGAGTATGTTATTGGGCCAAGTTTGTACATAAGCGGAAGTGGGCTGACATGGGCTAGTAAGTAGTAACAAGAATCATCCCGCTTTTTAAGGTTCTTACAACCTTTTCATTCGGATCAAGCAATTGTTACGGCCATTTTACATTCTAGTAACGTAAATTTGAAAACATAATTAAGTTCTTCTTCTTTAATCTTCACTTACTGCAAATTAGTACTCTATTAAGTTAAGGATAGGTGACGAAGAAATGGGCAGAGGAATTAATGATTTATTGGCCATGAAAACAGAGCAAATGGCGGTGGCTAATTTGATAGATTCTGATATGAATGAGCTTAAGATCGCTTTAACATCGCTGATTCATGATGCTGCTAGACTCGGTGGCCACGTAGGATTTGGAACTCATTTTCTCAAATGGCTTGCTTCATTTGCTGCTATGTAAGTTCTATCATTTTCACTCCATATGCATATGCTTATTGCTTTTTTCAATCCAATATATATTGTCGCATTGATGATATAATTTTGATAAGATATTGTGGCTCCATTTGTTAATCGTTTAACGCATATAGTTATATATTGAGCCTTGGTATCATTATTGCCTCAATGGCAGTATTGCAATATGGTATGATAATGATCGGATCAATGTTTAATGAAGTGGTTCAGAACTTTGCGCAGGTCAATTCTACTTATCTACATGTACAATGTACATGCAAGATCTACACCTTTGAAGTATTTCTAATGGGTTTGAAGATACAAATTTTGACCATATATCACCTCACAAGACAAGCAATACTTATATGAAATAATGCAATTCCCGAGACATTTGAAAAAATTGGAACCTGAAAGTATGCCATGATCCTATCATTCACAAATTAACAGAACGAAGGGCGTACATCATATGATCATATTGTTTTGCATGAAACAAATAGTCCAATTATTTTGTTATTGCTTCATCTATATTGCTCTACTTGAATCTTGTTGGGTATGGTGTGGAGAGGGTAAACAGAAGTCTCGCGTTGATGGTGTGTTTGTGGAGCCTTGTGTGCGGGCCAAGGATGTGTGTGTGTATGCGTTTACTGCGAGTGTAGCATGAACTAGCGAAGAGTAGCGAGGCAACAACGCAAGGCAATGAGCATTAGTATGGCATCAAGCATTGCAATGAAGAGCAATGCAGCAGCTCGCAACCCGCGCGCACAACTTGATGTGCGTAGTTGTTGTATGCTGCTGCCAGCCCGCAGGAGGCTTTGTTCAGCCCTCAGCATCGTTCCCCGCTCCCGCGGGATTATGCGCCCAACAGGGGAGTTGTCACAAGGTCGGCAGCAAGTCACGTATGTTTGTGATATTGGTTTTGGGTTTCCTTGGCTAATTAGGACTCCTAAAACCATACGATTGGATTAGAGTTATAACAATTGTTCATTAGAGTTATACCCCCGAAAAACTTTGAGCCAAAAACAATTTTTTTTTTCTTTTTGGAGTTACATCTCTTTTTCATTAGAGTTACATCACTTGTTCATTAGAATTATAACACGTAAAATCCATTCTCCTTTCTCATGTAAGTATGCATCTCATATGAACTCACTTCTATATATATATATATATATATATATATATATATATATATATATATATATATATATAGAGAGAGAGAGAGAGAGAGAGAGGTTGTTTTATCTCTTATTATGGTGATTCTGTGATTCTTATTCGATCTAGAGAGACTAGAGAACTCTAGAGAAAGGTTAGAGAGTCTAAAGAGATTAAGAAATCTCCTTGTATCATCATCTCATGTTCAAAAGTCCTAGTGCAGTGTTCGTGTTTTTCTCCCAATTCAAAAGGTTTCCTTGTTTAATCTTGTGTGTTCTTTATTACTTTAATTTATTTACTATTGTCTATTATACTTCAATTACTCAATCTGTTAACACATGCAATATGTGATAGAAATTTGGGGGCGCATGCGGAAGTTTTAATGGACCCTTCATAATATAACAAAATTGCATTTTCATTAATAACATTAATATGAATTGTACAGCTATATTTGTGAGAGCCCATATCTCTCACTTATCTCTTTGGTAGAACTCTTGTTTCTACCATTCAAATATTTTGTGGGAGCTCACTTGATTAGCTCCCCTTCAACTCATGCACATACAACATATTTATAGTGTTGTATCCTAGTTTCTAGAATTTTCTACACTTGTCTAATATTACATATCTTTGATTCTTACAAGATATATCTAGATACATGATCATCACTTGACTTTCCACTTAATGCAAGATTTTTCTAGACTACATAAACTATATTTTTCATTACACACATCTAGATTTTTCTAGATTAATCTCTAATACTCCCCCTTAATCTTGAAAAATCTTGTACTTCAAAAACATCTTAAATATGTTGATGCACCTGTCATCAACGATCCGATCATGTACCGAAATTGTTTTTGTTAGTGCCCATGTCACCAACTATCCTCAACTTTGCTTCTTCTTCCCATCTTGTAGATCTTCAACTCTTTATGTTGGTACCCTTGTTACCAACTTGCTCCCCCTAATCTTAACTTTTTCATAATGTTCTCCAAAAAAATTCTTGTTATTGCTTCTCATCTCCATTTTCTATTTTTCTTTGAAATTTTGTTGGTACTCATGTTACCAACCTCCATCTTCTCAATTTTTATGATCTTCTCGTTGATACTCATGTTATCAACTAGCTTACTGATGCACGTGTCACCAGCCTTCGCCCAAAATATTTATTTATTTTTCTCCAAAGTTTTTTTTTTTGTTGTTGTTGTTGTTGTTGTGGTGCTCATGTCACCACCCATCACTGCCAATGCTCATGTCATTAGCAAACTCTAAAAATCTCTTTGTGAATATTTTTTTCTTTTTTCCTAACCGTTGATGATCTTGTCACCAACATACTCTGCTAATGCCCTTGTCATTAGCATCCTTCAATCACTTTCTTTTTCTAATCTTTCTTTCTCCAACATTTAATAAAATTTTCCCATTTTCAAATATATTTCTTCAACATTATTTTAGTGAAATTTCTCCGAATTTATTTTTCTTGTTGATGCCCATGTCATCAACCTCCCTCATCATTTTATTCTTTGTTAGTGCTCATGTCACTAACCAACTACTTTTCTCCTTTTTTTAATCTTTCTTTCTTTTACATACTTTTTCCATTTTTATTTCTCCTCAAACTTTTGTCCTTAATTTATCTTCAAAAAAAATTTTTTTTTACCTTCACCTTTAACTTAAATTCTCCCAAATATTTTAAACTTCACACTTACCTCAACTTCTTTTATTTTGCTTCAACCTTCAACTTCATAATTTGCATCTTCTATCTTCTTCTTACTACTCCGACGTTGGCGTTATCACGTTCCGGCTCTGATACCATGATAGAAATTTGGGGGCGCATGCGGAAGTTTTAATGGACCCTTCATAATATAACAAAATTGCATTTTCATTAATAACATTAATATGAATTGTACAGCTATATTTGTGAGAGCCCATATCTCTCACTTATCTCTTTGGTAGAACTCTTGTTTCTACCATTCAAATATTTTGTGGGAGCTCACTTGATTAGCTCCCCTTCAACTCATGCACATACAACATATTTATAGTGTTGTATCCTAGTTTCTAGAATTTTCTACACTTGTCTAATATTACATATCTTTGATTCTTACAAGATATATCTAGATACATGATCATCACTTGACTTTCCACTTAATGCAAGATTTTTCTAGACTACATAAACTATATTTTTCATTACACACATCTAGATTTTTCTAGATTAATCTCTAATAATATGTATTCCTAACAAATCTTGTATGATTTTTTCGCAGTTATTTGCTGATCCTAGATCGAACAAATTGGAGAACAAACATGCTTACGTCACTTTTAGTCCCTTACATATTCTTCAGCCTTCCCACTGGCCTCTTTCACCTTTTAAGGTTAATATCCTTGCCTTCTCTTTACTTATTAGTATTGTGCATTATTTCAAGTTTTCATCATCGATCTTTTACTAATATGCTCAATTATTTCCAATTAGGGGTGACGTTGGTAAATGGATTGCTTTTGTCGCAGTTGTGCTGAGGTTATTTTTCCACCGCCATTTCCCAGGTACCTATTTTTTTTTGGCTTTTCATATATGCAGCCTTTAGAGTAATTTTCTAAAATAGTATTAATAAAAGAATTCATGATATAATCACACGTTAATTAATATAATCAACGCTTTTTTGTTGCTTAATATTATTATTTTTAGTTTCTTATATACAACATATTTCTTTTAGATTAAAGAGGTCCAGATTTAGTTGTGACTATATAATTCAAATTATAGTATCTTTGAAATGTAACAATTAACATAGAATCATATGCAGATTGGTTGGAAATGCCAGGATGTTTGATACTGTTGTTGGTGGTCGCTCCCAACTTGTTTGCTTATACAATGAAGGATGACTGGATGGGGGTTGTAGTTTTGTTAATCATAGGATGTTATCTGCTACAAGAACATATAAGAGCGACGGGTGGTCTCAGGAATTCCTTCACTCAAACCCATGGTATCTCTAATACAATTGGGATTCTCCTCCTATTGGCTTACCCCATTTGGTCGATGGTCATATTTATGGTGTAGATACATGTCATTGATCAAGTACTACTACCATTAAGATCTTTAATCATACTAACAACATAAGAGTGATGTCAATTTATTTTTTTCAATATAAAGAATGATGTCTAGGTTATTACAAAGCTTATCTAACGATGTTTTACTTGATTCATCGTAACTCTTTTGTTTACCTTTTTAATGTGTCTTTTTGTATTACTTTTGAGATCGTCTTTTAAGTTTTTTCTTTCCCTTAAATAAAAATGAAGTTACAATTTCCTAGTACTTTTAAGAGCTAGTATAAATATTAAGGTAAAGATTTGTAAATGAATAATAATGAGACGGGAAAGACTCCAGTTTACAGCATACCTTGAAGTTTGTAATAAAACAATAATCACATTCAATACTTAGACAAAATTATAATACTGATTTTGAATAGCACATTATTTCAACCAACTAAACTAACTATAAAGTGTTTTACTTGTTTCCCTAAATAAAAAGTGTTTCACTTGTACTCACCCAATAGGAATTTTTTTTTTTGGTACATAAGGAAAGTTAGGACATGCCCTTCTCTCAAGGGGGTACTCCTAACGAATCTAGAAGAACAATTTCATTTAACGAAGGTTCCGTTGAAGCATCCACGTCAACCGATGAAGCAGAAATATTGTGACCTTTTTTTGATAGTAGATCTGCTACCCGGTTAGCTTCCCGAAAAATATGCTTAATAGTGTAAAATCTAAACTGACGAAGCAGCTGCTGAATGTCGTCAATGAGTGTTTGGATAGTGTTTATGCCAAAAATCGCACAAGGGACGATCATTGGTTGGGACGTCGATAACTAGACTAGAATAAGAATAATAAAGGACAGAATTTAAGTGACGAAAATATAGAAAGAGAAGACAAGAAATGGTGACGCAGAAAACCCCAATGAAGGTGGGTAAAAACCGCGGATGGATATGTGTCCACCAATCCACTATGATTCGGGCGTTAGAGCCGTGATAATTACAAGTATATTTATGACCACATGTATGTAACTATTGCTAAATGTAAAACACTGTCATGAAAAAATATAAATACAGATATACAATGATACATCTGCAGTTTGGTTATAGAGTATGACATTGGGCGTGTAATTTTCTCTCTGTGGAAATTACTTTTGTATAACTTTGGCTTCATATTAATTATAGTAGTATACATGTCTGTGAAGCTTGGTATAGGGATGTAAGTGTAGTTTGTAGGGATAGTGTATTTCATAGGAAAGTTAATGTGTATTGGTGATATAAAATATAGTACTAGGTAGTAGTGGAACATATATGTGGAATTGTATGGAGTTTGGCAATGGCATTGTATGATAGTAGTAGTAGGCCGTAGCTTTTTGGTTGGAATCCTTGTATGGAAGATATGAATGGCGAATATCAGTCTGGTCTTCCCTTTATATCTCATTCCTTGGTTGTGGGTGGTTGGTGAAGATAGACATGTTCCCTTGAATATAGGACACGGAAGTTGAGCTTATGACTTAGTCTCCTTGCTTTTCTCTGACTATGTTGAAGTTGTTCACCAGGTATTATTTTCCCATGTGCTAATAAACATGATCAAGTAAGTGGGATGAGTGTCCATAACAATAAGAATAACCTTGACTTGGTATTATTTTCTTGTAACCACTTCCATGATTCTAGGAACTTCTTCTATTGCCTTTTGTAAAATTTGACCATAACAGTTAGCCCCCATTTTTCTAATTGGAGCATGCCGAAGAGTAGAAAAATAGTCTTGAAGTCTGACCGCTGGTCCATTTTCATTTTTGGCGTAATCTGCTATAATGTCATCATGCGATTGTCGTCCGATGACTTTTGTTCATCGTCATGCCTGCTGACGTCTTTGATCTTCATTGATTGTTATCACAGAGTCATTGGCTTACAAGAGAAACTATATGAACGTGACTTTGAAACTTTGTCGCATCGTAAATGAGTGAAGTTCGTCGTCGAAGATGAGCTAGCGTCACAACTTAAGGGATTTATTTCATAAGCGTTGTGCACATGCGTCAGAGTCGTTCAAGGTACCTTGGTTCTCGGAATGAATACAGAGAACGAAGTCAAATCGTATGTCATTTAACATATAGTAGGAGATATCTGGCGACATGGCCACTTAAGATGTCGTAGAAAGAATTCTGGCGACATGGCCACTTAAGACGATGTCGTAGAAAGAATTCTAGCGACATGGCCACTTAAGACGATGTTGTAGAAAAAATTCTGGCGACATGGCCACTTGAAGCATCATCGAGGGAGATCTGGTGAAATGAAGCCACTCAAGATGTCAAAGCATGAGATTCTGGCGTCAAAGCCTTTAGAATGTCTTAGTATAACGCTAGTCATTCTGTTGTAATCATTAAGGTTCTTTTCAAGCTGCCTTATAATTGATGTCGCCTTGCTTTATCATGATGCAGGTGCTATATATGCCATAGGTTACACATCATTAAAGAAACATGTACGCATGTCTTCGTAGGTGTGGACGCTTTGTGTGTTTGAACATATGCATGCATTAGCTCAGGATGCAATAGCTTAAGTTAACAAATGAAATAATCATAGGTGCATCTGTTGATATACAATGTTAAACTCAAAGGTCTTACTAGGTGCATTAGTGAATTTAGGTGTAAATACCTTTGCATGTCGGTACGTCATCATAGCAAACTTATGTCATCTAATGTCACTTAGCCAATGCATTATCCATTGTTACGAAACTTCATTTACATTGAAACACAGATATCATGACATATAAATTATTTCACCATCGAAATATATAATGTGTGTCTATATGCGTCTATGCATGTCTATGTGTGTCGTTTAGGCGTCGTGTGTAAATAATACGTGTGGTGTGAACATATGTATATTTTTACCTCATGATGTCATGTTTAAACATGATAATTGAAGTGATCTCTAGTGTGTCTGCCGATATCTGGCGTTAAATTGTATGTGCTTAGTAGATGCATGTGAAAAATAAAAAATGAGTACCTTTGTTATGTCGTCATAGCTAATAGTTCATGTGAAATGATGTCATGTGATGCTATTGACTCGATGCATGTTCCATGCTTCAGGAACTCGTGTAATCCACGTTTGTGACATCATGGTTGGTCCCTATGCCATTCTGGTGCTTAGCGATTATCATCGCGTGCTCTGGTAGCAGGCATTGTATCGTGTATAGATAAGCGTCGCGTCGTCTTCTGACTAGCGTCTCGTCGTTTCAAGACAAGCGTCGCGTCGTCTTTTGACGGGCGTTGTGTCGTTTGGAGACAAGCGTCACGTCGTCATCGTATCGTCCACTACAAGAAAGGTGGTATTTAACGACGGCTTAAAGTCGTCGGTAATTTAAGAAAAACCGTCGCTAAAACATCACCGACGACTTGCAGTCGTTAAATAACAGTCGGTGCACAGGTGGTCGCTGATTTTGGAATCAACGACCGCTAAACCGTCGGTAAATATTTTAACGACGGTTTCCTTATAATCAGCGACCGTTTACAAAAACCGACGTTGGCACCATACCAACGACTGTTTTAAACAGCCGTTAAATCAACGACGGTTTTAAACCGTCGTTGATTTACCGACCGTTACTAACCGTCGGTGATTCACCATCGGTTATAAACAGTCGTTGTTTGGGCCACATCAACGTCTGTTATTAACCGTCGCTATTATGTAAAAGCAGTCGTTGAAGTGGAAGTCCTTGGATGCATAGTATACCTTACAACGACTACCTAGCCGTCGTTGATTTAATGTTTAGCCGTCGTTGTTTTTTTGAAATAATATTATTTAGAATATTTTTGTGGTTAACAATAATTAAACCTGTACCAGCACAGCTGCATGCTTGTGGACCACACTAAAGCTGTTCCTCCATCGCATTCAATTACAAAAATATGCAATTTTGATATATATTACAATTTGCATTGATACTTGTATAATTACATGAAATAGATTACAATTATGTACACAAAATAGATCCCGATGTCGGGAAATAAAGTAGAAGTCTGTGTTTACAAAAAAAAATATCGACAAAGCTAGAAACTAATAAGCTAGATGCCGATAAATATAGACACTAAATGTCTATAGTTAGACAAACTACCTAGATTAAATATATGTACACAAAATAGATCCTGGTGTCGAGAAATAAAGTAGAAGTCGGGTTCTAAAAAAAATAACCCGACACATCTAGAAACAAAGCGAGATGCCGATAAATATTGACACTAAATGCATAAAAGTTAGTTACCTAGTTGCCAAAACCAAAAACACTACACTGTCAAGGGTGTCTCTGTTGCACTACCGCCACCACCAAACCCCCGGGTCATCGTCCGGGTCTCGCGATGTGAAGGGGGGCTCGGGTTGCAACCTGAGGACATGTGGCCGAAACTAGACATGTTCCTCATCATTTCCTCAACGATGGCCCGACTTGACGCTTCCACCCGTGCTGCGACCATTGCCTCCACCTCTTCCATCCGCGCAGCGACCTTTGCCTCCACCTGCGCCTCAATCTGAGAAAAAATGGACGGCTCATATGGTTGTGAAGAGCCGCCATCTCCTCGCCCTGATGAAGAGTTGTAGTACAAATGATCTCCCTGACCCAACCCCTGAACTTTTCCTCGGTTCCTCCCCCCAATTTGTCTCCCAATACAACGGATCGGGGTTGGTGTGACCCCCGAGTGGTACAATGATCCCGGCTTCTTCTTGTAAGTCTCCTGCATTTGGTTAAATATACTCATATTCAAGTAAAATAAAGTGGGTAAAATGGCTACATTTGGTTCTAACTTTCCTACTTTGTGTATTTTCATTGAAAACAACTTATAAATACATTAAACTAACTATATATATGATGTTTGATGTGTTTATAACTTAAACTAACATCAAAGTACTCGTATTCAAACATTTTCAAGTAAAAAGGCCTAAAATGGCCTATATTAGCCTACATTTGGTTCTAACTTTCCTACTTTGTGTATTTTCAATCAAAACAACTTATAAATACATTAAACTAACTATATATATGATGTTTGAGGTGGTTATAACTTAAACTAGCATCAAACTACTCGTATTCATTCAATTTCAAGTAAAATGGCCTATATTAGCCTACATTTGGTTCTAACTTTCCTACTTTGTGTATTTTCAATCAAAACAACTTATAAATACATTAAACTAACTATATATATGATGTTTGAGGTGTTTATAACTTAAACTAACATCAAACTACTCGTATTCAAACATTTTCAAATAAAAAGACCTAAAATGGCCTATATTAGCCTACATTTGGTTCTAACTTTCCTACTTTGTGTATTTTCAATGAAAACAACTTATAAATACATTAAACTAACTATATATATGATGTTTGAGGTGTTTATAACTTAAACTAACATCAAAGTACTCGTATTCAAACATTTTCAAGTAAAAAGGCCTAAAATGGCCTATATTAGCCTACATTTGGTTCTAACTTTCCTACTTTGTGTATTTTCAATCAAAACAACTTATAAATACATTAAACTAACTATATATATGATGTTTGAGGTGGTTATAACTTAAACTAGCATCAAACTACTCGTATTCATTCAATTTCAAGTAAAATGGCCTATATTAGCCTACATTTGGTTCTAACTTTCCTACTTTGTGTATTTTCAATCAAAACAACTTATAAATACATTAAACTAACTATATATATGATGTTTGAGGTTTTTATAACTTAAACTAACATCAAAGTACTCGTATTCAAACATTTTCAAGTAAAAAGGCCTAACATGGCCTATATTAGCCTACATTTGGTTCTAACTTTCCTACTTTGTGTATTTTCAATCAAAACAACTTATAAATACATTAAACTAACTATATATATGATGTTTGAGGTGGTTATAACTTAAACTAGCATCAAACTACTCGTATTCAAACAATTTCCTACTTAACCTAAAATGGCCTATATTTGATTCTAACTTAAACTAGCATCAAACTTTTCAATCATATTTGCCTATAAATATATGTTTAGAAGTATGTACCGAGATTTGCTTTGATTTCTTGTTTGCTGGAATTTCTCCTTTTCCAGGAACAGTCTTGAAATGAGTCTTCAAGAACAACTCGTGAGCAGTAGGGAGTACTCCTCCTCTACTCTTTGCCTGTAGACATTGTTGAATTAACAAAGGCTTTATGAAAATATTCATGTAAATTACACTAAGTAGTAGATATGAAACATATTTACCATCTTCCTAGCATGCTGTGCCGCCGAAATAGAACCCTGAAAGTGTGACGGCTCAATTGGATTAGACAGGGAGCCACCTCTTCGGTTCTTCTTCGCCTGTTCAGATTTTTCCCGAAATGTTGGGTCTTCACTTCTCTTCTTCATGTCTTCGTATATCGTCTCCCCCAACCATTGCGAAAGGTGCTTTTGGTGACTACCGACTGCTTAAAGTCGTCGCTGCGTATTAAATCACCGACCGTTTTATTGACCGTCGCTGTCCAGCCGTCGTTATTTTAGCTATTTCTTGTAGTGGTCGGTCATTAATTTTGCGAAAGAAAGGGTACAACAACGAATGTTCTTGTGATAACCAAGTTAGTAGTGCTTGTGAGAACCAATATAAACATGTGTAATAGATAAGAAGCACAACGAATCGTTCAAACATTAGCAACAAATAATTCATAAGGGATCAATAATACGAGTAATAATTGCATAATTACAAGTAGTTTAAGTGCCGTGATGATGAGTTTTAGTAGTGTCGGTGACTGGTCATGGAATACCGATGATTTGTTCTCGTCGTAGCACCTCAGTTGTTGACTCTATGCTGTCGTCCCCTAAGACTTGTAATATTTGAGATTCTATGTGATTTGCCATCATCTAATATATGGTCTCGCTTGCCTTTAACATACTCGTTGTCTACTGCTCTTGATGTTGACGATGAACGCTGGTTTTGGTGATGAATGTCTTATATAGTGTCGAACAACTGATGTTTGGCGTTTGGAGTCAATGGATAAGGGTACTTCTCAAGAGTCAAAATTTTGTCAATGTCATTGCTACATGATGATCTGCAAAACTAGTTGTAAACGCAATGGCTCTTTGTAGGAGTAAGTAAAAAGTATTTTCAGAAGTATGATAGAAATTTATGTATTTCAAACAAAAGATAGTCAAGACCATCTACACACATGTAAGGGATGAAGAGAATCATTAGGGTGTAAAAAACAGAGATGAACAATTGCAAAGAATAAAGTGAAACAAATGAAATTAGTAATGAAGAAGGAACGAAATTACTTGAACATTGAGTGACTTTAGGATCGAGTACTCATTGATGATGTTTTGATACCCGTATGGATCATCACAGTCCTAAGTGTGGGTGTCAAGTCCTTTCGTCAACTGATTTTTGTCATCACTGTCGTGACCATAGCGTCGCTGTCGTTGGACTTGTCATTATTGCTGTGACGACGATCGTAAGTGTCGCCATCATTGTGTCAGACGGTTTTCAATTTGACGATGTTAATGGCAAAAGACGTTTTAATGTCAGACTTTGTCACGCTGGTGTCAGCCCCCAATGTGGTCTTTGACTAACATTGTACTTGTACTCAAATTCTATAAGCATAATTGTTAATCACTTCCGAAGTCATGACAAAAAATATCATAAGTTACAATCTAAAAGTCACAACAATTAAATTGTACTATCATGTCCCCCTGTGGTGACTTTAGGACAAAACAAAGGTCTTCACATACCAAACTTAATTTTGGACTGAAGTCAGCCACAAAATTAGATGACCCTTGTGACTTTAGGATTGTCCTCGGGCAGTAACTGACAGTGTAGAACCTTGATGCTATAATCTATTCTCCATTCGTCCTGACAAACTCGTGTTATCTCAAAACAAACGGATTGATGTAGTTAGTCATGTCCGAATCCGGAACATATTAAATTGATACCATGATGTTAAATTGTAGTTTACCAAAGCAAATGTAAGTAACATTAAAGAGAATTACCATATTGTTACGCCAAGTAAAAATAACTTACTAATGTGTCGCACGGGTGACGACCATTACTAAGAAGATGTTTTTGGTTCATGACTGGCATTAAGATGACGCCAAGGAATGATGACCGATAGGAGGGTGACATTGTTGCTGAGTCGGTGTCAAATTGCTTATGACGACCATTTTCACTTGTCCCCGTGTGGTGACTTTAGGACAACTGCAAATTCTTTTTTCGTTCTTTAGTAGATCGCAGTCATCAATCATTATTGTCTCCATCTATAATCTTAGCTTATCTTGAAAAATCACTTAGAATGGAGGTTAGTCATCACCCAAAATTGGGTGATTTATAAGCTTCGTTATAATATTAAATTAACGTCGTAAACTCTACGTCATAAACTTAACGCATAGAAGCATTCATTTACTTTGTATATGAAATACTTAGTTAGCTATACTTCACACACATACGATAATACACGTAAAAATCAGCTTTTTTTTTTTATATATATGTATATATATTTTTTATACTCTACTCTTAGAAAGGAATGAACCGTAACTAAAGTACAAGAATACTTAGTAGAAACCAATTAGTCAGAGCTTAGCAAAGTCAAAGTTTCCAATCCTTCATTTGTCATAGCCTAACTTAGTAATTGTGGAAGGTTACATCCACGTTGGCAAAGGAATTAAATAAGTAATACTAACCTTCACTTAAGAAGATTTTGGATTTTATGTTGCAACAACATGAATTTGGCATCAAGTGGCAGTGTACGGATTTCGACACAGTCCATCCCTTTGGCGTCGAACATTGACGGTTGTTGTCACCGTCTCGGTATCTGTCTTACTAATGAAAAAGCCCACAAACAATGTTAACTAATGGACAATGTTAGAATAATGTAATATTCTCATGGGTTTCTTCACTTCATTTCGCGACTAATTCCTATCACAACATAATGGAACCAAGAAAATTAGTTAGTTTAAATTAATTAGGAAGAAAATTGTTACTTTGTTTATGATGTCTGTAAGGATTGATGTCCTTGTTACAATGATTCGCATCCACAACCACTCTTATCAGCATGGTGTTGATTCTCACTTTGACATCGAGCTATGGTGATGGCATATACTTCCCAACGACATCCAATGTTGTGACGTTCACGTGAACTTTGATGTGTAGCACGACGTCCATTGCCACCGCAAGCATTTTCTTGATTACATAATTCACTTTCAGAAAGATAAGGCTCTTCTTGGAGATTTGTTGCCGAGGGATGACACTAGGATAAAACTTATTTACTGTATGGATATAAATATTCCAAAATGGCTTTGGACGACATCATATGATAGAACTGGACTTTGGGTTTTGAAAGGATTTTTGTGGATATGTGTTTAGAGAGGAAATCTAGCCACCGGCCCCACGGTGGGCGCCAAATTGTTTATGCCAAAAATCGCACAAGGGACGATCATTGGTTGGGACGTCGATAACTAGACTAGAATAAGAATAATAAAGGACATAATTTAAGTGACGAAAATAAAGAAAGAGAAGACAAGAAATGGTGACGCGGAAAACCCCAATGAAGGTGGGTAAAAACCGCGGATGGATATGTGTCCACCAATCCACTATGATTCGGGCGTTAGAGCCGTGATAATTACAAGTATATTTATGACCACATGTATGTAACTATTGCTAAATGTAAAGCACTGTCATGAAAAAATATAAATACAGATATACAATGATACAGCTGTAGTTTGGTTATAGAGTATGACATTGGGCGTGTAATTTTCTCTCTGTGGAAATTACTTTTGTATGACTTTGGCTTCATATTAATTATAGTAGTATACATGTTTGTGAAGCTTGGTATAGGGATGTAAGTGTAGTTTGTAGGGATAGTGTATTTCATAGGAAAGTTAATGTGTATAGGTGATATAAAATATAGTACTAGGTAGTAGTGGAACATACATGTGGAATTGTATGGAGTTTGGCAATGGCATTTGTATGATAGTAGTAGTAGGCCGTAGCTTTTTGGTTGGAATTCTTGTATGGAAGCTATGAATGGCGAATATCAGTCTGGTCTTCCCTTTATATCACATTCCTTGGTTGTAGGTGGTTGGTGAAGATAGACATGTTCCCTTGGATATAGGACACGGAAGTTGAGCTTATGACTTAGTCTCCTTGCTTTTCTCTGACTATGTTGAAGTTGTTCACCAGGTATTATTTTCCCATGTGCTAATAAACATGATTAAGTGGGATGAGTGTCCATAACAATAGGAATAACCTTGACTTGGTATTATTTTCTTGTAACCACTTCCATGATTCTAGGAACTTCTTCTATTGCCTCTTGTAAAATTTGACCATAACAGATAGTCCAAGGGCAAGTGTAAAGCCCTTGCAGCACTCTTATAACAACTTGAAATTAATTCGAGCAATGGGTTCCTTGATGTACAAGTAAGGTTAGGCGTGCACGAGAAATAAAAATTTACTAGTGCTAGTAATGATAATTAATTATTCATTTGGCAAGCGAATGGGTCATGAGAATATGAGATGATAATCTACTAGTTATAACATTAAAGCCAACCCTACTTTTTTTGCCCTTCTATTTTCCTGGTCCTCTCCAGATACTTCTACATCGACATATCACATATTCACATATGGTTGTGAGAATTGTGACTGTTGTGGGATGGCAAGTTGGTTGCGTCAGAAAGAGCATTTGCATTATGACTTTCTCTTGTTGAGGTGGAATTGCATTAAGTTAGTTATAACTTGAAGATTCTTGATTTTTGATGAGAAACTCTATGTAACTATAGTATTGATTTGATATCACAACATATTTTCAAATTTTGGCTTCAAACTGAAATTTTCTTCCCCGAATTTATTTTTCATGACATTTTTCAATTTGGATTTCCATGATTTTTCTAGATAGGATTTTTAGGGAGAGTCAGTGCATCTGTATATCTACCTATAATCCTATGTGAAACACAAGATTGATATCTAAATGCTGCTCAATTGGTACACCCTTCCAATTGGTAGGTTGGTACCAAAATAATACAGCAAAATGAAAAAAACAATAGTACCATTCATTGAGGTTGAGGTGGTGGATTAGTGACATCACTTCCAACCTCATATCCCTGAGACTTAGAAATAAAACCTCATGGCACTCATTTAAAGAATTTCCTTATTCCCCCTTAAGTGAACCCCTTCATCTTACCTTAAAAAAAAAAATGGTACCATTAATTAGGTTTTATGATATCAATTGAAGACATATTCATACTACTGATCAATCTAATATATTTTACCAAAAGATGTCAATAAAGACTCAATTTTTAGATTGACAATCTACAAATGTTTAAAAAAACATTACTTTTAAAATCTGTAGATTTAAAATAATTTTAATCACATTTTCATTTCTAAGACTATTGCTAACCATAGTCATAGTTTTATGACCACCTAAATAAATGTACTCAAACAACTTCATTAAGCATCATGTAATATTATAATACATGATCATGACATTAGTGATTACTGATTAGTTACCTAGTCATGGGTGTTACATTTATCTTGCAACCACCATACCATCATTGTAAGTTTGTAACTTTCATTTTAAGTGAGGTGGGACCTAGGCATTATCCATCAAATGGTCCACACATGCTAATGAATTTCCACCATATATGATACCATCCCATCAAATGAAACCCATTGAAGCTTATCCCATCATAAGAAAATGATTATATGTTGTAGAAGCCTATACTATAGTGTAATACCACATAATTACTACTCCCTCTGCTTTTTTTTATTTGCTACATTTGACTTGCACGATTTTCAAAGCATTATTTAACTCTTAATATCTCTTATTTCGCTTAAGTAAAAATTATAAAAATTTGATATTATGAATCTACACGTCGAGACGAATCTAACAAGATCACACACGTAGTATATTTTTACTTATAAAATAATCAAAATAATCGAAAAAGTAGTGGCTTCATTCCAAGAAATCAAATGTAGAAAAAAAAAACAGGAGAGTGAAAGTAGATATGTTATTATCACTTGTAAAAAAAAAAACTGTCACACCTTACAACTGGATCAACATCAACTTAACTAATCAAAAAAATTCAAAACTTTAAGGTTAAGAAAACAGAGAAAGAAAAAGAGTAAAAAAGGGCCAAATGCAGCTCAAAAGTGCTTGAAAAATAATCATTGATAGTATAAGGCTATGTTTAGTTCACCTGAAATTTTCTGATCTGAACTTATCTGATCTGATCTGATCTGATCTGATCTGATCTGAACTTATTTTTTCCGATCCGATCCGATCCGAACTTATTTTTTTCGATTCGATCCGATCCGATCCGATACGATCCGACCGATCCGAACGATCCGATCCGATCCGATCCGATCCGATCTTATCTTATCTTATCTTATCTTATCTTATCTTTTAAAAACATATTATTACTAATATTATTATTACTTTGTATTTCATTCTTAAGTTTCTATTATTATCATTTTATTAGTATGCACAACTTTCAATAATAATAATAATAATAATAATAATAATAATAATAATAATAATATAAATAATATTATAATAATAATAATAATGATAATAACAATAATAATAATAATAATAATAATAATAATAATAATAATTATTATTATTATTATTATTATTATTATTATTATTATTATTATTATTATTATTATTATTATTATTATTATTATTATAGCATAATTAGTTTTTTTTTTTTTTTGAAAAAGAAAGACATTAGTATATGAACACACAATTACAAAATAAAAGCCAAAGCTGCTTTGGCCCAATGGCGTAGGCTTCTTTACCTCCTGGGAGGCCAAGGTTCAAATCTTGGCAAGATATATTTTAATATTGTTGTGGGTGGGGGAGGGGGTTGGGGCTTGTGGGGTCTTTAGGTGAGTGACCCTGTGCGAGACCCCGGAGGAAAATTCATCTTACCACGGGATTAGAAAGGCTCAAAAAATTAAAAATAAAAAAAACACACTTCATGTTTAAGGTCCAGTTAATAATAAGAATTTAGGTAGTAATGAAAAAGTTAACATATAATGATATTAAAAAAAAAGATATATCTGAAAGAAGATACAAGATCTATTTAAAACACATTTTAAAAATAAAAGATAGATGTTATTTTTATATTGATGACATGTTTGGATCTAACTAACAACATGTTATTTGTTATATAAATAAATTGTTTTTTTTATCATAAATAAACCTATAAATATATATATATAATCATATGATCTCGAACAAAATGGTTAAATATTCTTCTTATATCGTTGTCTTGTTTACATATAAACTTTGTATTTAAAGATAAGTTGAAATCGCTGTAGGGAAAATTTTAAACGTGATGACAACACCATTAGGTTATCCCATACTACTCATATTTTATATAAACTAAGTAATATATAATTTATATTATTCTACCAAAATTCTTTTAAAAAATAAACATCATATACTATTGTCATGTATTCGTTACGTACAACATCAAAAAAAGAACATCACATATCAAAATTATTAATTAGAATAAATATAAAAAAGAAGACTTATAAACGCCAAAAGAACATCTTTCTTCTGAACACAAATAGCTTCAAATAGTGATATCAATGACATTTATAATAATAGCAACGACATTAATAATAATTACCAATATTAATATTTAATAATTACAACAAATGACAATAATAATAATCTTTTTGACAAATGTCTTAGTAAATAGTAATATTAATAGTAATAGTAATTGTATAAAGTAGTAGTAGTAGTAATAATAATAATAATAATAATAATAATAATAATAATAATAATAATAATAATAATAATAATAATAATAATTATTACAATAACAATAATAGCATTAGTAATACTAATAATCATAATAATCATGATGATAATAATAATAATAAGTTTTTAAATAATAATAAGTTTTTAAATATAAGCATAATCTGAACTTATCTGATCTGATCTGATCTGAACTTATCTGATCTGATCTGATCTGATCTGATCTGATCTGATCTGATCTGAACTTATTTTTTTCCGATCGATCGATCCGAACTTATTTTTTCGATCCGATCCGACTCGATCGATGCAGTCCGATCCGATCCGATCCGATCCGAAATAAAGAAAATAAGGTGAACTGAACATAGCCTAACACCTTCTCATTTGATATATGAGAGTGTAATTGATTTATCATCATAGCTGCATTGACTTCACTTTCAAGCAAAGACCCAATAAAAATTAGATTAAAAAATCACAAAGTATAAAGAAAAATAGAAATAACCCAGCTACAGAAATGAATTCAAGAGAAATAAAACTCTTATTTTTGTAAAATTTGTTTACAAACTAATTAGAAAAAAAAAAAACTGTGATTTCTCTCAGACAAATGCCTCGCTTTGTCGTCACGATTTTTAAGAATGGAGTCGGACTCGTCATCAAATTTGGATCATCACCGAGAAAATCAGCGTCAATAAAAAAAACCAGCTTTCCTAAATCATCCGATTAAAATTCCAAAAGAAAGGGGAAATAAATGAAGAAATTGAAAATATTTTGAAATAATAGAAGGAAATGAAACAAACTAACCAGAAAATTTTGACAGTGTTCGAAAAAAACAGGAAAGTTTAAGGTCGAAATTGAAATAGAATGGCGAAGAAAAAAAGAGGAGAGAGAGAGAGAGAGGGGAATAAGAAAGTGAAGAAGGTGGAGTTATTATAGCTAAAGAGTAAAGCCTAAAGGTGCGGTGCTGAGATAGGGGTATTAGGGTTCAGGATTAGGGTTCAAAGTCAACTATTGGTTACTCATTATTTGATCTAAATTGAGCACAGGCCCATCTCTGTTGATTCGGGGCTTCAATAGGATAATATCCATTGAGTTTGAACCCAATCTAATCTTAACCAGAGTTGGGCATGGGCCTGTCAAATCAACTAGGCTTTTTTTTCCGTGGTTGAAAAATCTCACTGTGCTTAAGAGCACGAACATGTCATTTGTCTCTCATTAACTTTTTTTCTCATCTTACAAAAATCGATCATGCCGCATGAGTCATATTGACAAATGCACCCCACTCATGACTAGAAAAAAGAACATCATTATAATATAAAATCTCTGGTATATAAAATTTGAAAAGAAAATAAATAATTTTTAAAGTGTGTCAAAATATAAAAGGAATGGATATTCATTTATAGATATCAAAAATTTATGACCATTACTATTTTTTTTGTTTTTTTATTTTTCTTTTGGTTTATAAGATATTTCAATTACGAATTTCGAATTATAATTTATGCATGTGGGCCCCACCTTCACTTGCTCCATGATCGTTTCATAAGATTATCTAAATTGAGATATGTCATGGCATGACCCAAAAAGAACATGAGTACAAGGCCATGATTCTTTTGATCAAGTTTCATGACATATTTTCATGATAACAAAATACATGAGTAGCCATGCTCTGTGTACTAGATTCTGAGAATGATATTCATATACAACCCACCCAGGCCACCACTATGACACTCATGTTATGATAAAAACAACTCGTGTCAAACTATGCCGGCAACCGGTCTTCGTACAGGCTTGGGTGCGAGTTATGTGGTTGATTCTATTTCTTTTCTTTAATATCTCAATTATATATGAGAACTCTTGAGTACTTTGGTGTCCACCCTTTTTTACAAATATACTCTAACTATAAAAGAAAACTACAACACCTACCACTCTATTAGTTTAAAAATAAATAAAAAAGAGAAAACCCATCTAACAAATGCAAAGCAATTGTCACTCATCCTTCGACTTTGCACGCATAACGTGCATATAAAGAATAGTATGTTGTATGTTGAACCCTAATTTTGATGATGACAAAGGAACAAAAATACAAACTAAGTAATGAACTAACAAGTTGTTAAATGAATGGATTTGCACGGTATTACTATATTGAGCAAAGAGAATACTAAGTCAGAAGAAGAAATCAAGTTGGATTTTTGAAGACTAAGTGAAGATGCTCAAGGAACTGATACTGGAGAAGCATTGGAGTAAAAGATTCAAAGCGAGGCTTTTGATTTTAGTTCCAATGTAAAGGAACTAGTAAGTAATGGTAAGGAACAATGGCAAAATTATAAGAGAATGTTTATCTGTTCCTTTGCAAGGAACAGACGAACTGGCACTAATAAGTTAAGTTGAAGGAACTAATGAATTAAAAGGAACTAGACATATGTTATATGGTGCAACGGTTAAATTGTGACAATTGAGTGATTAATGCCTAGAAAATAGGAAACCGTTTTCAATTGTTAAAAATCTTATTTTAATAAGGAAAATATTTTTGAAGAAAAGATTTTATCTTTGCTGGAAATAAAAATCCTTTTCGGTTTTTCGAGGATAATATTTTAAAGATATTATTTTGATAAAATGATTCATTTTTTATTAAAACATTGTTTAATTAAATCAGATTTATATTTGTTGCACAAATAGTAGCTAAAATTAAGGAAACAATATTAATCCTCTGACACACGTTCATTGAGATCGTGGAGTTCATGGGTAAATAATGGAACGTGTTCCTCTAGTTGAGGAACACCATGGATAAATGGTTAATCCACTATCACATGTTTTAATCCTACGTTTTAATTAATCACTGCGATAAATACTTATCTCTAATTAAGTTTCAATTTGTGTCTGACCAAATGATTTAGTGAATTTAACTAATTAAAGTGTCAGTGCCTTCATTCTCTCATAACCCATTTGTTCTTTGCCTTCTTACTATATTCCACTAAGTTTATTGATCATTGTAATTTTGGTTTTAGGGTAAGGGGATTTTGAGTGAAGTCCTGTAAGAGAGAAGCTTTGACTTTTGAGTGAAACGAGTTAAAGTGAGAAAATTTCAAGTGAAGTTGAGAGGAACAACTGTTAAAAGGAACAGTTGTTCAGGAACTTGAGTTTAGGAACTCAAGGTGTGGCCCGTGAGCAGAATTAGGTTGTAACAAAGTTATTTGGCCTAATTAGTGAAAGTGTTGAGTTTAAAATCCTTAGTGGTCGAGGTTGTTAATTCTAGTTGGGCCCAAAAAGTTTATCCTCGTAAAATTCCCTTGTGTTCCTTTAGCTTGTTTCTTTGTTTAATTAACTTTTATAATTCCGCAAAAAGTACATTTATTTCTATACATACAATTCAACCCCTCTTGTAGTGTTCCTAGTGTAATAACATGATTATAATTAGTAGAGCTTTTCCCCAATTAGTATAGTGTGAGATGTTTTTTTTTTTGCTTAATTAACTGTGTTTTTCACATACCTTTATCTTTCTTACGTTATTTGTGCTTGGCGTTCTAACACTTGTTTATTTTGCCAATTCTGAAAATATATATAATCCCTCTATTTTTAAATATAAGACATGCAAAATTATCAGTAATTAGCTTTCATCACCAATATTTTTTTTACAATAATAGATAAATACTATAACATTAATTTTATCTTACAAAATACCTACTTGTTAATCTTTGGCACAATTAAAGCCGCTGCAAATCGAAACCCAAATAATCAAAGCCAGAATCAGAAGTAATATTGCCAAGATGACTAGTTTTGATTTTACATTCTGGTACCACATCTTCCTCTTCACCTCCGTTGCTATCTTTTTGTATTCCAAAGACTGAAACAACAAGGAGCAACTACAGATTAACTCAAGCTATAAAATATAAGCAACTCACGAAGAATCCAACATCCCCACCCAAAATAATAGAACGTGCTAATCTTACTCATAATACTATTCCTTTCTCCAACAGAAAAGATTGTTCACTTTGTAAACTGTAAACATAAGTCATGGTGATGTAACTCACATCTTTTGCAGTTATATTGATAGTTACACTTTAAGTTTTGTACTATTTGCAGAGAATATATGTAGTATGATATTAGGATTTCATGAATGTATAATTTCAAAATTATCACTTTAATATAATAAATTAAAGATATTTATAGTCAAATAGCAAATGCAAAATTCAAAATCAAAACAACAAGAAAACGGAGAGAGCATTATATTACAATGTGGTACTATCTTTTAGGAATGCCATAATTATAAGTTACTCCATCTGTCTCATAATATAGTGCTTTATTTTCATTTTGGGTGTCCTAAAATATAGTGCTTGGTTTCATATTTAATTCCATATTTTTTTTGTGATTTGCCTAGAAAAACCGTGTCATCATCATTTATTTGCTTTTTGAAATTAGTTTTTTGCTTTGTTTTTTCAACCCAAGGTTACATTTAATGTTCTCTCACCAATTATTCTCTATTATCTCTCTAAAAATCACCTTTTTCCATACAACAATTATTTAAATAAATAAAATGTCTTTACTTTCCTCTTAGATTATATTTACCTTAATTACCGTGAAAAAATAGAATCAAACACTACATTATGGGACGGATGGAGTATAACACAAAGAGTTAGTCTTGTGTGGACCTGGTCCACACTAATATTATTGTGGACCAAAGTCACTTATTTAGCATAGTGACCCTTTTTTTCCATATAGTAACCTTTTAAAAATCTTAAGTTACACTATATAGTTACTTTCTATCATAGTGACTGTTTTTTTTAATATAGTCACTCTTTCTTACATTACTTAATCATGATGGAATTTTCAGTTTGTGACATAGTAACCTTTTTTTCACATACTCATTTTTTTATATCTATTTTTTTATATAGTGACCATTTTTTTTTTCATAAATCACATGAATTAGCATTAGGTCCACACTAATTTAGTGTGGACCAGGTCCATATAAGATTTTTACTAACACAAATGTATTACCGAATTGTGTAGCGCCTCAGCTTGCTCTGCAACAGCGCTTATATGTTGCCCTCTTTCAAGAATCTAGAAGTCAAGGCAATAACGAAAGGAGTCAAATTCAAACCCCACATTCCACAGTCTTCAATTGCTGCTTTTACTAATTACAATTTCTTCACTTTATTTACCTTGTCTACGTTGTTCGATATGATAACTTGGACCTCCGAAATTTGAGCTTTCACCTTTGCGATCTTATCAATCTCTTCAGCGTGATCAACAACCCATTGCATATGCTGCTTCATTATAGGCCTGTTTTGCACTCACCACGGCCACCAATGACTTAAATCGATCATACTTTCATACTAGCAATTAAGCAAATCCTCTATTTGTTTTTTTTTTCTTATTATAGCATCCGAAAAATACACAATATAGGAGAACATATGGTGATAAAGAAAGAGCTTGAGGTATACACAACATGCTGGCAAGTGGCAACTAGTATCTCAAAATATTTGAAATACGAAAATGTCAGGATCGCCTCATTAGCCACTCTGTGCTAATATAATAGTTGGCTCACAATTAGGGCTGTACAAGGACCAGGGTCAGACCGGAAATTGGACCGAACCGGATCATACCGAACTGAAGATTCAAATCCGGTCTTCGGTCCACAGAAATTCACGATTTCGGGTTTCCGGTCCGGTCTGATTTTTTAATAAAAATAGTTTAAAGGTTAAAAATAGTTTAAAAATTAGAAAGCTAAAAACCTATTTTTTATTACCTTTAGGATTATTGTTGTTAGAATTATTAAATTTTAATGTATCTAATTTATAAATATTTGTTTTCACATATACATGCCATACTACAATTCATGCCATTTTCTTACTCAAAAGGTGTTTTTTTTTATGCAAGCATGGGGTATTTAACATAAAAACAAAATCAAAGTTTTACTCAAAAGGTTTGTGAACACTAAGCAAGCATGTGTAAGATGAGAGAGAGATAATAATTTTGTTTTACTCTGTTATTTGTGCCTTGATTTTCGTGACCAAGGAGAAAAGGAGAGAGAGCTTCGAAGCTCAGCCCGGACGAACGAAGCACAACCCGGCCGATAAGAGCAGCCCGGGCGAGCGAGTAATGGGCCCGGGCGGGCGTGCCTCAAGCTCGGGCGGGCCCTGCTTCGTGCCCACATTCTGCCTCGAAGGTAGATTCATAGGCCAAGACCTGCACCGGGCGGGCAGTTTTGGTGCCCGGGCGGGCAGCTTGCCCTGTTTCGCGATTTCGTGTTTTAATCCGGATTTTTCCGGATTTAATGTTTTGGGTTTTGGGTCATTTTGTAAGCTTAAGGATGTCATATATAAGGCATCCTAAAGTCATTTAGAACCCTAAGATTCAAATTAGCCACAAAAATATAACTCTCTCTCTCTCCTCCTCCTCTCTCTCTTCTTCTCCATTGTAATTCCTCCATTAGAGAGACTAAAGAAAACTCCAAGGTTCTTGCTTGTGGATGTAGGTCAAGGTTGACCGAATCACGTTAAATCTTTGTCTCTCTTTATTGCTTACTTTTCTCACTTAAAGTTTACAACTTTGCATTTATTGTTGAACTTGAAGTTAACTAGCAAACCCTAGGTCCTAGAAATTGCATTTATTTCTAACAATTAGTATCAAAAGCTTAAGGTTTGAGAGGTTTCTAGTTGATTTCTTTGAAGAATATGTCAACAATGAAGCTTGATATTGAGAAGTTTGATAGGTCCATCAACTTTGGACTATGGCAAGTGAAGATGAAGGCAATCTTGATTCAAAATGGTGTTCACAAGGCTCTAGAGGGCAAGGTGAAGAAGCCTACTACTATGACCGAAGAGAAATGGGAAGAAGTGGATTTGAAGGCCTTATCGACTATACAACTTTGCCTCTCGAATGAAGTATTGAGGGAAGTTGCTAAGGAGGATTCCGCGGCGGGTCTATGGTTGAAGTTGGAGTTTCTTTACATGGCAAAGAGTGTCACCAACCGACTTTTACTCAAGAGTAGATTATATGACCTTCGACTTGAGGAAGGTAATTCTCTTAAATCTCATATTGATGAGTTTTATTCTATTGTGATGGATCTTCAAAATATTGATGTGACTTTGGATGATGAAGATTTGGCTATTTGGTTGTTGTGTTCATTACCATCTTCATACAAGCATTTTAGGGAAACTATCTTGTATGGTAGAGATGATTTGAGTATTGATGATGTTAGGGATGCTTTGAAACAAAGGGAGTTGATTGATAATCAATTGACATCTAAATCATCAAACTCTAGTGATGACTTGTTTGTTAGGGGTAGATCAAATGATGTTGCATCTACTAGTCAAGGTGGTAATGGTGGCAAGAATAGGGGGCGTTCTAAGTCAAAGAAGCTCAATTCTAATAAGCACAAGACTTGTAATTATTGTCATCTAAAGGGGCACATTAAGTCCGAATGCTATAAGTTGAAGAACAAGCAATTGGGGGATAGTAAGCCCGGGAAAGGCAAGGAACCCATGAACTCTGCCGATGTAAGCTATGTTGATTCCGATGGCGAAAGTGGAGCTTTGGTTGTTACTCATGATAGGCTCAAGAGCAAGAGTGAATGGATAATGGACTCGGGATGTTCTTTTCATGTGACACCCTACAAAGACATGTTCACCTCATATGAGGAGTATAATGGAGGCACGGTCACCATGGGTAACAATGCAACTTGCAAGGTGATTGGCATAGGGTCCGTGGATATCAAGATGTTTGATGGCACGGTTAGAACAGTGTCCAAAGTCCGCCATGTTCCGGAAATGAAGAAGAACTTGATCTCTTTTGGTACTCTTGACAACAATGGGTGTAAGTACATAGCGGAAGGTGGAGTATTGAAGGTTATTAGGGGTGCACTTGTGTTGATGAAGGGTATTAAAAGGGGAAGCTTGTATGTACTACAAGGTTCCATGGTTAGTGGTTCGGCAAATGTCTCCACCGCCACTATGAGTGACGATGATACCAAGCTTTGGCATTTGAGGCTTGGTCATATGGGAGAGCAAGGAATGTCCGAACTTTGCAAGCAAGGATTGTTAGATAATGTGAAGCTAGGCAACCTTGGCTTTTGTGAGCATTGTGTGTTTGGTAAACACAAGCGGGTTAGCTTCAAGCCCGCAATACACAACACCAAAGGACCTCTTGATTACATCCATTCAGATTTGTGGGGTCCCTCTAGGAAGACTTCTTTGGGTGGTTGTAGTTACTTGCTCACAATAATTGATGATTTCTCTAGGAAGGTGTGGTCGTTCTTTCTCAAGCACAAGGATGGTGTGTTTGATGTGTTTCTTCAATGGAAGACTATGATTGAGAAGAAGACCTACAAGAAGATCAAGGTTTTGAGAACCGACAATGGCCTAGAGTTTGTTGAAAAGAAGTTCACTAAGTATTGTCTTGATGAAGACATTGTTCGTCATAGAACTTGTGTTGGGAGGCCTCAACAAAACGATGTTGCGGAGAGGATGAATAGGACTCTCCTAGAGAGGGCAAGATGTATGCTCTCCCAAGCCAAGTTGGGGAAGATCTTTTGGGCCGAAGCGGTTGCAACGGCATGCTATTTGGTGAACCGGTCTCCTCACTCCGCCCTTAACTTTAAGTCTCATCAAGAGGTATGATTCGGAACTCCTTGTGATTATTCTAATTTGAAAGTTTTTGGTTGTCCGGCCTACATTCATGTAAATGAGGATAAACTTGAACGTAGAGCTAGAAAATGTGTATTTGTTGGCTATGGTTTGGGGGTTAAGGGATATAGAGTTTGGTGTGAAAAATCTAGGAGGGTAATAACTTCTAGAGATGTTGTGTTTGATGAATCATGTATGATCACTCCGGAGAAGGAGCTTGCTATTTGTAGGATGTATATTCATCTCATGACACCGAGGAGAAGGTGGAGCTTGAAAGTGCTTCACATGATGATGCTCTCACCCAAGAGAGGCATGTTGAGGGTTCACCACAAACCCAACGCAAGACACTTGCTAGTGAGAGACAAAGAAGGCAAATCAAGCCTCCTCAAAGATATGTTGAGGAGTGTGACTATGTGCAATATGCTCTCACCGTGGCAAATGAGGTAGAGACCTTTGATGATCCATGCTCCTACAAGGAAGCAATGTCTCTACCCGATTTAAGCAAGTGGTTGTTGGCAATGAAGCAAGAAATGGAGTCTTTGCACAAGAACAATACTTGGGAGTTAGTTGTTGCACCTAAGAAGAAGAAGATCGTTGGGTGTAAATGGGTGTACAAGAGAAAAGAGGGTACACCGGATTCGGGAGGTCCCGTCTACAAGGCAAGAGTTGTAGCAAGGGGTTTCACTCAAGTTGAGGGTGTTGATTTTCATGAAGTTTTCTCACCGGTTGTGAAGCACTCGTCCATTAGAGTTTTGCTTGCCTTGGTAGCTATGGAAGACTTGGAGCTACACCAACTTGATGTTAAGACCGCTTTCCTCCATTGGGACTTGGAGGATGAAATCTACATGAAGCAACCAGAAGGTTTTGAGGTTGAAGGGAAAGAAGAGCATGTGTGCCGTTTGGTAAAGTCATTGTATGGTTTGAAGCAATCTCCTAGGCAATGGTATATGCGATTTGATTCGTTTATGTTGGCTCATGAGTTCACAAGAAACTCCTATGATAGTTGTGTCTACTACAAAGAGCTAGTAAGTGATTCCTTCATTTACCTTTTGCTTTATGTTGATGATATGTTGGTTGCTTACAAGCATTTGATTGAGGTCAACAATTTGAAGAAGTTGTTGAGTAGTGAGTTTGATATGAAGAATCTTGGTGAAGCCAAGAAGATACTTGGGATGGAGATTTGGAGAGATCGATCTAAGGGGGCGTTGTACCTTAGCCAAAGGAGGTACATTGAGAAGGTTCTTGAGAGATTCTCAATGAGCAATGCAAAGCCCGTTTCTACTCCTCTCGGTTCTCACTTCAAGCTCTCAAAGGAGCTTTGTCCTCAATCCGAAGAAGAAGAAAGGGCCATGGTTCACATCCCCTATACTAGTGTCGTTGGGAGTGTGATGTATGCCATGGTATGTTTTAGGGGTGGGACATTGCTCAAGCGGTGAGCATGGTGAGCCGTTATATGTCAAGGCCGGGGAAAGGGCATTGGGAAGCTTTGAAATGGCTTCTAAGGTACTTGAAGGGTACCTCACACATTTGCTTGGAGTTTGGCCAAGATGCAAATGGTGTGATTAGGTATTGTGATTCGGATTATGGTGGAGACTTGGATGATCGGAAATCAACTTCGGGTTATGTGTTTACCTTGGGAGGTACGGCCGTGAGTTGACAATCTTCGCTACAAGATGTTGTAGCTCTTTCAACTACGGAAGCGGAGTTCATGGCAATTACCGAGGCATTCAATGAGGCAAAGTGGCTCAAAGGTTTGGTTGGGGAGATTAGCTCGTGTTCTAAGGAGGTGTTTGTATTTTGTGATAGTCAAAGTGTCATTCACTTGGCTAAGAACCAAAACACGTTCCATAGAAGAACGAAGCATATTGATGTGAAGTACAACTTCATCCGGAATGTCATTGATAAGAAATAGTTGACATTGATGAAGATTCGTACCGAGGAGAACCCCTCCGACATGTTGACAAAGCCTTTGCCAACCACTAAGTTCACCTTGTGTGTGAACTTGGTGGGTCTCTCCTCTTGTTTGTTGTAGGCCCCTATGGGGTAGAGCTTTGGAGTTTGTTTAGTTTTTTTTTTTTTTTTTTTGGTGTTATTGGAGGTGATTGGAGAAATTCAAGTCAAGGTGGAGAATTGTTATTTGTGCCTTGATTTTCGTGACCAAGGAGAAAAGGAGAGAGAGCTTCGATGCTCAGCCCGGACGAGCGAAGCACAACCCGGCCGATAAGAGCAGCTCGGGCGGGCGAGTAATGGGCCCGGGCGAGCGTGCCTCAAGCTCGGGCGGGCCCTGCTTCGTGCCCACATTCTGCCTCGAAGGCAGATTCATAGGCCAAGACCTGCACCGGGCGGGCAGTCTTGGTGCCCGGGCGGGCAGCTTGCCCTGTTTCGCGATTTCGTGTTTTAATCCGGATTTTTCCGGATTTAATGTTTTGGGTTTTGGGTCATTTTGTAAACTTAAGGATGTTATATATAAGGCATCACCCTAAGATTCAAATTAGCCACAAAAATATAACTCTCTCTCTCTCCTCCTCTCTCTCTTCTTCTCCATTGTAATTCCTCCATTAGAGAGGCTAAAGAAAACTCCAAGGTTCTTGCTTGTGGATGTAGGTCAAGGTTGACCGAACCACGTTAAATCTTTGTCTCTCTTTATTGCTTACTTTTCTCACTTAAAGTTTACAACTTTGCATTTATTGTTGAACTTGAAGTTAACTAGCAAACCCTAGGTCCTAGAAATTGCATTTATTTCTAACATACTCTTTGAACTATTTAGAATATTTGAGGCCCTCTTACTTTGGAGCCTGGAGGGGCTGTGTTATTGATAAATTTAAACAACCTATTAGATCCCTGAATAACGTTGCAACTTATTGCATCTAAAACAATGGAGGAAATACTCCTTTTAAGTAATTGTTAAAGATGTTCCATTTGATAAGGGTTGAAAGAAAGCATACCCAAATTTCTTAGTGAGACTGTTTGCCATGGCTGCATCCCCTTTACCTTGACCATATATCTTCTTGAAATCTTCTCTGATGCGTTCCAGAAACTCGAATAAAATTTGTTGCGTTCCTACAGATTCTCTGGCTACTGCGCTGTAAACTGCATAATATTTTTGAAATGACTTAGTTTCATGTAATTCATCCAGATTCCACACATATATTCTCTGCTTTCTTACATACATAACAATAACATGCTAAATGTCATGTTATAACGCTTATATAGAAAAGAGCCATATAGACATATAGTTCAACAGGTAAGCATATATAATGAATACCATATCCATCTTCAACTAAGAAGTTGAAGATGTATCCGTCATATTTTGTGGTGAACTTCTTGTGAGGATCAGGTGGGAGATTGTTGAGCCATTGAACAGCAATGCTGGTTAAGTTGCTGGGTTGGGTCATGTGCTCAGCCAATATATCGGTTCCTCGAGCGACAAAACTGTATATGATCCAGTCTTGACCCATCTTACTATCCCAGCAATACGAGGCTGTGCAGCTTTCTTAAACTTATGAATGAAACTGGCAATTCAAGTATATATCTTGCAGGAAAGTAATAATGAATTCTCATTGTTTTTTGGCTTCCTTCACCTCTAAGTTTTCGAAGCTGAAATTTCCTGGTGACTGGTGAACTTACAGATGCAGTCATAGTTATAAAATGCGAGCATCTAGATGGTTGAAATGGTCATAAACTCTCAATCAATGGTATAACATTAATTCCTCCCAAAATATTTCCTTTCTGGGTTAAGAAGACCTTTTTTTTTCCAGAGAAATGGTATACACGCTTCTTCTTTTTTTCTTAAAATAAACAAACATAATTTTCTGGCGCTTAGTTTTATTGACGAAGCCTGACGAACCTTCGTGCCAATATTTTACAAAGTAATGTCACATGTTAGTATTATAAATACCTGTATGGTACAAGCAGATTTTTTTTGGTCTATTATCTCACTTGTTTCAGTACACAGTACACAAATGATAATGACTTAATGAGTTATTTATAAGAAACGTCTCAAGTCTTATGCCAAAATATATGGAGAAACTACAAATTTGTTACTATATTTATATGAATAATGCATATCACAAATTCCTGAAAACGAGAAGAAATAATAATTTCTATTTGCTTTTACCACACCACTCAAGATCCCAATTTAGCTCAAAAGCCATAACTGAATACATTTTTTTTTATTTCCCTACTTAACAATATCAATATAAATACTTCTATATCATTAACATAGCACAAAACATTAATATTGCAAAGCGTGACACGTGGAAATCATTAAAGAAAGAACAACCGGCTATAAGTGAGTAGTGACCAATAACAGAAGACCTCTTATCGTCTACTATATCCTGTTTGTGCATCCAACTCGTACACCCAAAGACCAAAGCAATACCCCCAACTACCAAAACAAACCGTCATATTCTTCCCACAAAAAACAGAACTCTCTTGTATTGGGTGTTAGAAGCCTTCATGCAACCCACTAAGGCAGTAAGGCGTAAGGAAACCCTGCATTTGGTGTCAAAGCAGCTGCTGGTAGAATGTCTGTTTCTTCTATGTGATCTCAGTGACTTGGCTCAGAAGTCAGAAGTCAGAAGTGTGTGAATGCCAAGAAGCTTGAAGGGTTCGATCTCGCTACCTTAGCCTGCAATCAACATTACCTCGGTAAGATGGTTTGCATCTATTAGGCACTCTCTGTAATCTCTGTAATTTGTGTGACGAGAATGATTTATTCACCTTTAAGCTTCGCCTTGATTGAAATTTACCTCAAGGGCGAAGTTTAATGGGGAAATTATTACTAGAGGACTAACATAGGGGGTGAAGTTTCCTAAAACAAAGGTTTGGCATGTCAGATATGAATCACTAGAGTAAATAGAAGTACATGTGTTTGGTATCAAGGTATGATGTGTCTCATGAGAGGCTGCAAGCCATTGAATAGAACTTCAAACAGGACCGGAGCAGCTAGGTTTTCGGTTTCGATGCAGATTACATGAAGAATAAATCAATAAACAAAGTAAATGAATTTGAGGAAGATCCAGAACCTTGGAAATTAAAACAAAATCCAATACATAGTCGGAGATTGAAGCCGCAAAAATGAACAATAAACTCAAATCAAATAAGTGAATAACTAATGTTACATGAACTAAGAAATGATAGATAATGAAAGTTTAGGTAATATTTCACAAGGACTTCTACCATAGAAGATCCACAGAAGAACAGGAGAGTGAAATGAATCAGAAGCAGATGGTGTTAGTCAATATATCCAGATGACGGAGAAAAGAGAGGAAGAGAGAGAGTACTGAAACGGGCTAGAGTAATGTATTATCCTCATTTGAAAAGAAAAAATACAGATCCAAAGAATTCACCCCAATTCAGCCATAAATATCTAGCACACAAGAAGTACCCATTAATTGTTACAACCATTACTCTCAATCCAAGCAGCCTTCATGGGATAGATAGACTAGAAGTGTTTTAGATGTTAATTTTGATGACAGTTTCTCTCTCTAAACTAATCCAAATATGACATTATTCTTTCTGTTGGTTGGGTTGCAAATGCCAAGCGCCTACCAAACATTTTCTACGTAGACGTACAATGTGCTAGAATATGGGAATCCTTGTTTCACATCTTTGCACGCTGGCCGAACATGTACCTCATATAGATGCATGCAGACTGTAGTCGTGATGATTTTATTGTTCGACTCATTAACCATTAAGATATAAGCAAGTAAACAACAACATCAAGGGTATTTGGAGCTATCTCAGTTCAGTGGTTTGCAAAAATGTATATGAATGTTCATTCATGTCTACAGAGAGATTTGCTCTAAGACATGTCTCTAAGAAAACAAGGGACTCTACTCTGCTCCAATGGATTAATATACCATTATCTCTTTGGAAATGTAGAGTGCCCTGAAATTGAATATCGCACCATCTATGTTCCAAATCAGATGCATTGCTATGTTGCACTTGATTCGTGTAAGATGGTGACAGACTAATATTGTGTACTTTGGCACCCAATATGTAGCTTTTTGTGATACAATTGACAAAAATATTAAGGGTCTGTGCTGACCCTGCTCACCACTCAGTTTTGCTACCCTCCTAATGGAAGATTGGTCAGTTGTAGTTTGAATGCCAGGGAAATTTCACTTGTACTTTTCTTCTACCCACATAAACTAGAATGGGTTCTTCTTATTATTGTGCTGTGAGCATGTCTACTGTACAGATTTTCAACTACATCTGATAAAAGTGATTGCTTTTGTGAATAATATGTTGCATTTCATGGAGCTAAAACTGATGAGATCTGAGCAAGACTTACCCTCAAGTCAAAAGAACTGGAACTGCTAATCATTGCCCAATGATCGTGGATAAATTTGATTCCTCTGCCTCAAGCAAGTAGGCCATGGCAATGTTCTGGCTTGAGCACCACAAATTCATAAAGATAACGCAAGGCCCAAGGGTATGAACAAAAACACGCTACTGAAGTCCGACGAGGCTACAATTCTGAATTATTTGGCTTTAGTGATGAGATGGAGCTAAGGACCCTACATAATCTCATTTGATACCACTGTGAAGATCATCTTCTTGGTGTGGCCTTGTTCACTATCGAGCAATTTCTTACAGTTAGCATGCCAGAAAGCTAAAGTGGAGCATGCTGTGCTCCATCATATCATGGTTTCTCCTTGATCCAAAAGAAAGAGGTAGTTACACCTATGATAATTTGTAGCATTGTCAAATTGAGGAAAAGAAGTGGAGTGACTTGAAAAAGAGAACAGGAACACTTCCATACAAAGAAGCCATCACCTTGAGTCTTGTCTGGAGCAAGCCTGAGAGTTGGGAGGTTATTGAAGTATTCCAAAAAAGTTCAGTCACCAGGAACATGGATGTGAACACTTGATGTCATCTGGTATGCTCGGCTTGAGCAGTTGAGCAATATATGATGGTGTATGAACTAATTATTTTTGACCTTGTTTTGTTACAACCTGAAAGGCATTCTTTATAGTCCGAGGAGAAAATACAAAATTTTCAGCTTGTATATCATGTGCTTGAGAAGTTGATTTCTCACAGTTGTGAAATTCAATTCCGAAAAAACTTGTTTCCTGCATCATGTCAAAATCCAGATTAAGCATGACTGCTTGGAATCTTGACAATTTAAGTTTGAAAGTTTAACCAAGTCTGAAGAGTTTAAGAGTTTAACCAACATAGATACCTGGATGAGTGCAACTGGAACTTTCAAAGTTTGAAAGTTGAAAGTAATGAAACTCAATATACAACTGGAACTTTCAAACTTAAGCAAGTGTAGGACCAGGGAAGCATGAACAATGAAAAAAAAAATTCTCATGTTTCGAGAACAAGTAGTTTGTAACAAAACAAAACCATGGTAGGTAGTTCTAATCTCAGAAACCTTGACATGGATGGAAAATGCATCATATCTATACTCACTGTTGTTTGAAGCCAATACAAATTAAGCTCATTAAACATGTCATTGACGCACAAGTGAACAATTAAGCAGTTTTAAATAGCTGGTTATCTAATTCTGCAGGAGTATCCAAGATAGCATGCTTTCATGTATTCTAAGTTAGCCATATAGGATATCTATGTGGTGCTACTAGTAACTAAGAGTCTAAGATTTAGATTTAAAACACATATGTTATATCTTGTGATTCCCTACAAACAAACAAAAAAACTACTCAAAGGTTTAGGAATCCTATAGAATGGCTAGAGGCCTTAGGAAGAGAAAAAAAATCCAAGCTAATGTTCATTGTCAATACCAAGTCAAATGATGCAGGCCATTCAGATACCTGGATGAGTGCACATGTACTACGATAATTTTGCCCCCAGTTTCATCGGATGAACAATTTTGTGCTCTAACATTATAATGAACTCACCATTGAATTTTTAACTAGAGTCCTTGAACATGATTGAATCTCTGCTGTTATTAGCTTTCCTTTTTAAGCAGCATTTTCTTCCATCAGTGGTGTATGCAAAGCTCATCACTCACCATGATAGGAAGCAACTTCCCGTGATGCTTGCCACCAATATAACTATGGGCCAAAGTGCATGTCTAACGTCAAAGCATCTTTGGAGCTCATAGAACTTCAAGTGAATCATGTCTTCGTCACATACACCTTTCACTTTGCTTCTCCTTTCTAGATTTAACTTTTCAATAAAGTAATCACCAAAAGTCCCGACAAGAGCATAAACCTTCCTTGAAATGGTGAAATCTCAAGGAGTCTCTCACGATGATCTGTATGCCAACAACCTTGGCTGTGAATTTTATGAAATTATGACAGTCACCGCATATTCTCAAATTTTTGAATACACGAATTGAAGATTCTCCATTCAAATTCAGTAACCCAAAAGCAACTGCTAGCTTCTCGCTATGGTTGCATAAGACTTCCTCTTTCTCTTCTTGATCCAAATCTTGCAGAACAAAATCAGTGTTTGGCAAATACCCTGCCAATCTGACCTTATTGCAGATATCCATCAAGAATTTGGATATCTTATCACTCTGCTCATTGCTCTTATCACCAGCAACAAATGTGTGAACTTTGTTTTTGACCTGAATCCAACTACAACCTGGTGGTTTTGAGATTCGCTTGTGCTCCATTATCTTCCTATACATAGAAGCTTCACTCCACAGTTTGCCTTCAACAAATATGTTCGATAATAAAACATAATTTCCAGGGTTGTCAGGTTCAATCTCAAACAGATGCTTTGCTGCAATTCGTGCCAGATCAACATTCTTATACACTCTACAACCCCCAAGTAAAGCACCCCAGGCACCAGCAGTTGGTTTCATGGGCATTCTCTGAATATATCCATATGCCTCTTCAAGGCACCCAGCACGACTAAGTATATCAACTAAGCTTGAATAGTGATCTGCATCAGGTTCAACAAGGTGACCCTTCATTGAATGAAAAACTTGAAGACCCTCATCAACAAGTTTTGAGTGACTGCAACCAGAGAGAACCCCTGTAAATGTAATAGAATTGGGTTTAACCCCATAAATTAACATATTTCTGAAGAGCAATAAAGCTTCTTCCCCTCTCCCATGCATGGCATTTGCAATAATGATGGTGTTCCATGCTACAGCATCCTTTCTAGGCATCATATTGAATATCTGACTGGATAGCTCAAGCTCACCACATTTAGCATACATGTAAACCAAAGCTGTTGTGGTTGTCATGTCGGTGAAGATCTTATTCCTGAAAATGTATGCATGTATCTCCTTTCCCTTCCTTAAGCTCTCTAGGTTCGAGCATGCAGGTAAAGCACTAGTTATTGTAATATGATTGGGTTTGAACCCTTTACCCTGCATTTGGACCAGCAATTTAAGAGCTAGGGTGTTCTCTCCATTTTGAACACACCCACCAATCACAGTATTCCATGAATCATAGTTTAAGGGAACTCCCTGTTTTCTCATTTCATCAAATCGGCTGAGAGCCCTCTCTGATTCTCCATTTAAAAAATATGCTGATAGGATAACATTCCAAGAGACAATGTCACGCACGAGCATGTTATCGAATACCAACTGAGCGTCTGCCAAGCATGAGCAACTCGCGTACATATCAACAAGTGCACTGGTAACAAAAGCATTTTCTCCAAACCCATTTTTCACAGCATAACCATGAATCTGTCTACCTAAATTCAAGCACTTCAATTCAGAACAAGCAGGAAGAATCGAAGACAAAGTCACTGCATTCGGCCTCAACCCATTCAATCCCATCTTGCAAAAAGCTAGCAAAGCTTCCCCAAGAAACCCACAATTGACATAGCTGGACAACAATGATGTCCAAGAAATAACATCCTTCACCGGCAACTCGTTGAAAACAGATTGAGCACCGTCACAACACTTGCATTTCCCATACATATTAATCAAGGCATTTCCCACAGTAAGATCAGATAAAAATCCAAATCTAACAGCATCTTCATGAATCTCTTTCGCTTTTGTAAGATCGGCATATGCAGCGCAGGCCTTCGCAGCTGATAGTAGTAGTATTCTATCAGGCAGCTGAATGTTCTGCTTTCTGAATAAAGAATACAGCTTGACAGCTTCATTTGGAAGATTCTGCTTTGTATAAGCAGAAATCAAATTTGCCCAAGAATGTAGATTTGGTTCAGGAATTTTGTCGAACAGTTGGCGTGCACGACTTATATCGCCTGAGTTTAAGACGGGATTAAGCAATTTCTCTCCGAGATGGGGTGAGATGTTAGTGGCTAACTTCAAACGCATGGCCTTTGCCGCGAGGGGTATGGACTATGGAGGTCTACTGTTGAGGGCAGCAGAGAGCTTTACACGCTTACAACTGTAATAACGACTTTGTCGAATTGTGCTTAATAAAGTGAACCTAAAATACGATTTGACCCCAGAATGACCTAAAGTAGTATACATATAAAAAATTGCAGATTTCATTCTACCCTCCCATGAGTGGAATCTCCAAAAATTGCATCATGTTTTACCAAGCCACCTTATTCGTAAGGTCTAACTTCTAAGGCATCCCTCTCCCCTCTACGCCCACGAACGAAAACCCAATCTGAGGTGGTATATCTTCTAGCGACTTTACAGTAAAATCGGCCACTTGATTAGCTTATATTCTTGATCCGGAGGAGGAAAAATGGGCTTTTAGATGGATTTGGAAAGTTGATACCCCCCAAACTCCAAATTTTTCTTTGCCAAATTTGTCACAACAACATCGGAGTTAGAGATATTCTCCATAAAAGGAAATTTTCTCCCACTTCTTCTTGCGTATTTGTCATGTGCATGCTGAAACAATTGATCATCTTTTCGACCAATGTACAATTGTTAGAAAAGTCTGGGACCTTCAAGAAACCTGGCAAATTTCCACCATATGGAAACATCGCTTCTTTATACGTTCTAGTTAGGGATGTCAGTGGGTAATTGATCCTACCTAGATCCGTGGATCCAGATCTGTTTTTAGCGAATCTGGATCCTCAAATTTTGGACCCGACGGATCTGGGTAGGATCTAGATCCTAGTTTTTTAAAACGGATCTAGATCGTGTCCTAAATTATTACCCAAGCCCGAATCTGTTTACCCGTTTTTTTAAAGTCATTTTAAAATATATAATTTAAAGGGTAAAACTTAACGTTAAACTCTTAATGTTATTTATGCTTGGATCTATTATATTAAGGTTGAATGTTTGTTTACTTCAACATCGACAAATGAAATACTAAATAGCGTTGTTTTGTTATTTTAAATCTTTAATTATTATGAAAATTAGGATCGTTAGAAGAAAATAGGATATGATCCGTTTTGGATCCGGATCCATGAGATCCATTGGTTCTGGATCCTCAATTTTATTACCCAGCGGATCCCGGTCGGATCTGGATCCTAGAGGATCCGGTCCAAATCCTACCCATTAATATCCCTAGTTCCAGCCCTTCAAAACGCAAAAATCTCTTACGATTAAGTTTGTTCTCTTAATCTGGTTCATTTGGAAAGAAAGGAATTATATTATTTTTAATAATGCTTCATTCAATAATCATAGTCCTTCACAAAGCTAAATTTCTTTTTCAAGAATTGAAAATTACATACTATGCTTGATTCTTGTCAACTCGCAAGTACTCCCTTCACTTCATACATGCAAAACTCCGCACCTCCTCGCGATCCTTCCATCATTCCCGTTGTATGGGTTCTGCCACCTCCACCTTTTTCAAGCTCAATTTTGACGGCTCAGTTTCCTACAACTCTACGGCTGTTGGAATTATCATTTGAAACAACCAAGGGGGTCTCATAACTGCAGAAGCTTGTAATTTAGGAATTGCCCCATCTTTTGTTGTTGAGGCCACGACTCTTGAAAATAGCCTTCTTCTAGCTTTACAGTGGGGTATTCAACATATTCACATCGAAGGTGATAATCTTTTAGTGATCAATGCGGTCAAATTCAACTCATCATACAAGATATTAAATCCCTTCTACTTCACTTCAGTCCTTATCGCATTCAACACATATATCGGAAAGCAAATAAGGCTGATGATTAGATAGCTAACGTCGGTCATTTAGTTCAGTCTTCATTCAAAATTGTTCATTGTACTACTTCTGCGCTCCATAAAATTCTTGTAAATGATATTTTAGGTGTTCCCCTCGCGAGGAGAATCTCCTAAATTTTATTTTTCTTACCTTAATAAAAAAAATATATAATTAATTATATATTTCTATATTTATTAATTAAGATTGACATATATGACAATCCATATATTGAATAACTTGATATTAACATGAATTCTTGACCGAATTTGAATATAAAACCCCCTCTATTTTTTATCTTTCTTACGTGGAATCTTTACACTTTTCATACTTAGAGAGAAACTTCCCAGTTTTCTCAACTTATAAGAAAAAGTATAGTCACGTGGGATCTTGTTTGATTAATATCAATTAATACTTTATTAATATTCAATCATTATAATTTTTACTAATATATAATGAAAGATATTTAATTTCAAAGAGATGCATTGGAAGATGTGCACAGGAAAGTGAGAATGAAAAAAAAACATACGGAGTACAGTTCAACCATACTCAAACTTGTAATTTCTTAACTTGAACCCGACAAGGGTGACATGACTGTCATCTAATGAATTGGGATGAAAATAATTTACTTATTTGGAAACAATAAATATAGTAAGTCATACTTTCTACTTTTACCAATAGGATATTCGACTCTAGTTATTAGGAATGACAACGATTCAGGTTTAAATTAACTATACCAAAATTACATATAGTTGATCCTAATCTATCTCAATTCGAGTTTGAAATTTCATATTGAAGACAAGTTTATCTCTTTTTTCCAAGGAAAGTTTGTTTAATTTAATAGTATATATTTTTTAAGTTATTAACTTTTCATAATATTTGGAGCTTTCTCTGTTTCGTAATGAACTTTAACATTTAGAATTGCATAAAAAACCGATCAGATGTTGATAAATAGACTAAAATAATTAGCCTTATATATGTAGTAGGTGAGAGGAGTAGAGAAAACAAGCCAATCAAATCAAATTCTAAGGTTATTGTGAAACATAATACAACCATATAATAGCTAATAGCTAATTCATTCCGATTATTATTAGTTTAATACTAAAAAAAAAAGTGGGTAAACTAATAAAAACCGAAGAGAGTACCTTTTTTTTTTTTTTTTTGAAAGAGAAATTTCATTAATTGAAGGCCAAACGGCATCTACAATAAGTATTAAAGAAAAACAAGATATAATCGGACAAGATCAAATCAAATTCGTCTTCGAAAAACTACAATGAACCAGGATCGAAGAATACAATACGGTCCCTTGTATTTCAGATTGCGAATCATGCATTATTGATGGGGAAGTCTATCATTTCGACATAGTTTGGGGAAGAAAATTCTTGATTTAACCAGTTTGACCGCATCCAAATTTCCAATACTTCGATGTTGATGGTCTTGAACTTCAAACAATAAGAACAATTTCTAATACCAATTTTTAAACTTCCACGTGGGAAGAGAATAAAACTAAACTCCAAACTCCCATGAAAGGAGAGAAAGAACCCAAAAATTGGGTAGAAAACTCTCAGAAAGAGAGAGAATGGAAGATTATTAATAACAAAAACAACCAAAACTGAAAAAAGAAGAATTGGGGGCTTACCATCATCGAAATGATGATGGCAGCCCCAAACTAGAAGAGAAGGATTATGGTTTTTTGAGAAAGAAGAGGAGAGAGAGGAGAGGAGGAGGCTAGAACCGAAGAGAGTACCTAGTCATTGGCTCGGTGCCAAATTAGGCCATTCTATTTCGGAAAAGAGTGTTGAATACTTATCTTTCAAAGATAAAATAATGTTTTGTACGAGAAAAAGGTGGGAGAGTGATTCTTGTAAAAGTTGTAATGAAATACAGCTGAAAAGTTTGATTTGGTCAATGCTTGTAAATAGGGCAGCATCCCACCCCTAAGCACTAAGCTAAGCAGGGAAACAATCTTTAAACTTTGCATCTTCTCCAACCGAAGATCAAAAGTTAGTGGTAGTGCATAAAGAATAGAATTTGGCATTGGTTACTCTAGGCCCTAAGCCCCTAACCACCAAGAGATCGGAGTGGCCTAGAGTACTACAAAAAGAATGGTTGGTAGCAAGATTACATATCCACCGTTAATTTTGCCTGCTCAACATCTGTATGTAGTTTGCTCTTGAATGGTCTGGACCGTCTTCTTCTTTTCTTTTTCTAATGGTCCACATGACTACCAATATTTTGCCACCCACCTTAATATGATCTCCAACCTTATTTTAGTTCCTATCAGTTTGTTGCACGACATTATTCTTTCATTTGTTTGATTGTTTATGGAAAATTGTAGAAATTTAATGCTCGAGTGCTTTATATGTTTAATATGATATCCTGAAAAATCGAAAAAAATCTAAAAGTACGAAAAGAACAATAATAATATCGTATTTATAAGTTTTTAAACTAATTTTTGTTGTGAACAATATCTTTGATTCTTAATAAAACCCCTAAAAAGCTATATGGTAGCAAAATCCTTTTGATTTATATTCTAATGATTAATGAAGCACATGAACATATTCGTCATTTGTGCTTCTAATTACAATCAAACATGTTCTACCATTTGAACCAAGTAATGTTCGGCATAATTGTTCAAAACAATTTGATATAGTCAATCCGTTTCGATATCTTATTCATTTTTTCAAGTTTTATTTTTTCATATCGAATATCCCATTCTTGCACAGGCTAATATTATCTTATTGTTCCAAAATTGTTTTGCATACAAATGATCACCATTTTTATAATAGTTGGCACTAAATTCTTTATGATATGGTTTCTAGTGAAAATTGCTTTGTATGCCCTTTTGTTTCTATGGTTCATCTTCTTTGATTATGGATTTCTTTTAGCTGGATACCCCCCAAGTCGAATATCCCATTTTTTCCCATCAAATATACCATTTGCACCATATATTTGTCTTGCAATAGCCCTTAAAAGCATGTTTTGTTCAAAAAATTTGTGCACCTACGAGTCTACTACAGTTGTTTGATTTTTCTTCTTAGAAGGAAACAAAGTTTATGTGTGTCTTAAGAGTAGAACCACTCCTCATCAATATGTTTATAAATAAAATAATCATTAACTTTGAGCATTAGTTTAAGACTTTATATACAAATTTACTTATTAATTCATGAACATTAACACCATTTAGGTCCTGCTCGCCACAAGTTTTTGAGATAACTTGTAGTGTTTTAACTATTAGGAAGTGTTTGGTTAGGTTGTGGTAAGAGTAGCTTTTAGTGATAGAAGTAGTGTTTTATTAGTGTTTGTCGAAAATAGTGTTTAGTGGTGCATAAAGTTTATATTAAAGTTTCATTTGAGTTATTTGTAAACAGCTACATTGATAGTTTCTTGTACCGAACATCAATATTTTATACCACTACTTTGATAGCTAACAGCTCCACACCAACCACTAACAGCTACCAACGCAACTAACAACTACTCTCACAACTAAAAGCTACAACCACAACTACCGTTACCATTTATCAAACACATATCACAGATTATGTATAATGAAACTCTGGAGTTAAGAAAAAAAATTAAGTTGATCACTCTTTTGTTTTACGGTACCGATACACTAATCGCTTGAGTTTATTCTCTCTCATCATTTCTGGCATCCCTAAAATAATCAATTTCCACTTGCGTGGACCTGGTTCACAGTAAAATTAGTGTGCACTAGGTTCACGCACGTGAATTGGGACACACACTACTATAATACACAGAAACCCACTATCACAAACATATACACTATATAAGAGAGAAATACACTATATCACAAATAAATACACTATAACATAAAGAAACACTCACAAATACACTGTAGCTCTTGCCAAAAAAACACTATAGTACATAGAAACACACTATACCACATACAAACACACTATATCGAAACTGACAATATTATCCTAATCTTCTATAACAGGTTCAAATGTACAATCAACTATAATACACAGAAACACACTATATCACAAACAGATACACTATATCAGAAAGAAATACATTATATCACAAACAAACACACTCTATAGCACAAAAAAACACTATCACAAATAAACATACTATAGCACATAGAAACACACTATACCACACACAAACACACTATATCGAAACTGACAATATAATCATAATCTTCTATAACAGGTTCAATTGTACAATCAACTATATCACAAAAACTGAAAAACAGAGTAAGAACTTGAAGAAAGAGAAAATGAAGCAGTTATGAGAGAGAAACTGAAAAGGCAAGGAAATCTGAGGAGAGTGAAAGACAAAATAGTAGAAGTCGTAATAATTACAATCTACATAACATCTATTGGGTGCACACTAGAATTGTCAAATCAGTTACTCGAGTCTGGTTCAGGTCGGGTCATCTCAGGTTTCAGGTCATGTTCGGTCATGTCGTGTCAGGTCATTAAATCAAACAGGTCGGGTGCAGGTCAAGAATGGTCGTAATTCGGTTAGGTCTACCTCGGTTTATTTCTTCTTTTCAGGTTCGGTCGGGTTCGGGACACGTCAATTTCGGGACAGGTCATGTGGTCTCGGATCGGGTTTATTGCAGGTTTGTAGCGGGTGCTTTCAGGTTCAGGTCATGCGTGGGTCGGGTACTTATCAGGTCAGGACAATAGCGGTTTGAGTCAGGTTCGAGTCAAGTTCAGGTAGGTAGTTATCGGGTTGTGCCATACTTGGTTTCAGGTCACTTTCGGGTCGCTTCGTGTGAGGAACGGGTCATGAATTTTGTGTGGCGCTGCTTCAAATTTGTATCATTATTTAAGATTTTATTGAAAATCAATGCTTGAATAGTTCATCTAGTTATATGCCTTTTGGTAGTAGTGTTAGTTTATGATTTATGTTACTGTGTGGTGAAGTCAATGACAAGTCGAGTTATCAACAATCAACAAGTCGTGTAAAATCGGGTAACATGTAGCAACAAGCCGGGTAAAACCATGTATCGGATCGCCAACAAGTCTAGTAAATCAGGTAACGGGTCGCAACAAGCCGGACAATGACAGGTTGCGTCGAGTTATGATCGATTCCAGGTCCTAATCAGGCCAGGTGTCGAATCGGGTTCGGATCATTGTCAGGTCAGATCACTTCAGTTATCGGTCTTTTTTGGGCGGGTATCGGTTCAGGTTCAGGTCATAGAGTATTGGGTCAAGATAAGGTATCAGTTATTATCAGGTCGGGTACAGGTCAGGTTACAGGTGATCCGTTTTACCGAAATTTCAGGTGCAAGTCAGTTACAGGTCATTACATGTTCAGGTCGGGTTCTCAGATCAGGTCTTTTTTTTACAGTTGTAGTGCACACTAATTAGTGTGCACCGGGTTCATACGAGTTTTTTTTATTCTCTTAGAAATATAATTTGATAACTATTAGAAACTTGTAAAACTATTCCCAAATATCACAAAATCGGAAAATTTCTAAAAATCAAGATCACAACACTATTCCATTTCAGCTTATCTACCATTCTACCACTCCGCATTAAAAAGAAATAGACAAATCACCCGAGAGTCCAAAGTCATAAAAACCTCCCTTCAACACTCGCAAAATCCAATTTCTATAATAATCAACAACACTGTATCAGCCTGAATTAATCAGAATTCCACGTATAATCCCTCTGATTCCACATAATTAAATTCCCCACAATTCATTTCCACGGCTGACGAGTGGTGGGTGAGAAACTGTTATGTATGCTCTACATTTTCTTTATTTATTCTAGGTAGTTCACATCAACATTATTATTAACAAAATAAAGTCAAATAATTAAAAAAAAAATGAGGGAAAAAGTGCATGAAAAATTGTAGGAAGAAGAAAAAAGTGGTGGGAAAATGGTGGAGGAAGTGCCTGGATCATTGGGTACCAGCGCAAGCTTAGCTCTCCGATTGGGTCAGACTCTGTTTTCCTCTTCTGCCCTCTTTTTCATGTGCCTTGATGTTAATTTTTATGGCTACACTGCTTTCTGGTATGTATTTTTTCTCTCTCTCCTCTTTAAACCCCTTTAAATTTTACTATTTTTATTGCTTGATTTTGGGGTTTTTTATGATTTTTGATTGCACTTGAGATTTTATTAATATGTATGTGATGTTTAGAGTAAAAGTACTGAATTTTGTGTGGAATTATTATCTGATTGTTGTGAGATGTTATGATTGTGAATTTGGGGAGGGTGGGATTGTTCTAATTCAAAGTTGTAATTTTAAGGTGATAAAAGAGGAGGAATTTTTATTTTGTTGAAGAATTTGGGTGGATGAGAAAAAAAAAGTTTCAGAATTGGGAACTGTTACTTTCTCATCTTTTGTGCATGTGTTCAAATGTCATCCTTTCATTTTTATTTTTTTTTGTTTTTTTGCCCTTTTGATGGGGGCATGGGTGATAGGAGAAGTGTTATTAATCAATATTTAGCATGCAATGTCTAAGAGATTTAAGGGTATTTTTGAGAGAAGATCATGGTGATGAAATTGTGGCCTCGAATATGATAGATTTCTTTAAAACTCGAAAAAGGTGAGGTGATGATATGAAGCTTGTTGAGGAGTGAGGATGTTAGTTAGGTTGGCTTATTGATGCTTTGATTAACCGTTTAATTGTTCACTAGCCGATACTGTCTTTTGTTGATTGATATTTGTTATGGTCCTTATGATTATGGAATTAAGTGTTATTGTGAATTTGTGATCAATTTCATTGTGCTCCGCTCGCAATCTCATGTGCACGCTCTTGGATATGTTTAGCTCTCTCACAAACCCTAATCTCAAGAATAGAGAAAGTTAGAAGGAGATAACCAACTTATACAGTACAATAGAATTTCAAGATCACCAAGGGGTTATATATGGAAATTTTAGTAGACGAGGGAGGCCAATAATGATTTTGATGGAGGGCGTTGGGAATGATATGATGAAATTGTGTTTGCGAGATGAGAAGATCTACTGGACGGCCACTAGAGATGAAATCTTGGCTCATGCAGCCGACCCCCCATCCTATTGGGATTATGGCTTTGGCATTGTTATTGTTGTTGTTGTACCAAGGTTTTCTGAGAAGCCAAAACTCTCGTGGAATCCATGCTACAGAACAATTGTACCAATTAGCACGGTCAGATTGTAATCCACCATGGAAATCTCCTTGCAGCTAAGCGTAGTCTTTCCCTTTAGCCCCGGTAGACCTTTCTCGTGTCTGCCGCAAACTGCAGACTCGAGCACACCATGACATATCTTCCCAATCGCTAAAGCAGACTGTTCCAGCCACTGTATCACTTTCCTGCAGTTCTTTGTACAGCATTCCTTTGCCAGTGTGCAAGGTTATTCCTTACCACCTGCTGTGCTATTTCTCCTGTTCAAATTTTGTCTTTTGCTTCACATCCAAGAATGCACTATCTTGAGCCTAAATTGACAGTTTGTATACCACTACGTGAGTTACACATACCAATATTTTTGTAATGTACTACTCCATACAGTAGTGGTTTATAAATTGCAGCAATGACTTACTACGTCAGCAAAGATTGTTCAAACTCTGTTCCCCATAAAGCGCACACGCTTAAGAAATAACTGTTGTTATCCAAGACAATCTGACTACACTTTGCAGTTAAATGGAGTTAGATTAGGAAGAGGAAGTTTTTTGGCAGAAATAAATTAGACTGGTGATTCAGAGGGAAACAAGCTTTCGCATTTACATCAATCTCATTGCTAAGAACTTAATTTTAGAGCTGGTTGTTTTTAACTTAAGCTTAGACAATAGCCGATTAGGGCATTAGACTTTGTGTTCACAGAAAAGATTGTTTTTTAAGTTTAGCTGTTAATCTCTGGAATTACGGCCTTGTAGGTTATTGGCTTATTGCTTAGCTGTCTGTGTTTTGTTAGCACTAATGTTTAAGAGCTTTTTTGAGAAAGTGCCAAGATAAAGATGCATAAAATTGTGAGTTCAATATTCCTACCATAATTATCAAATGACAAGATCAACTTTTCCACTCTTGTTCTATCATTTATGGGCTATGTCCGAAGCTGAATCGTGATATCCAACAGAAACTCTCCTAAATGATTGAAGACTGAGAACTAGAATCATAAGCTCTTTATCTACACTTCATAGATTAGTACCTTAGTACAACCGACAACGTTTATTTACAACTTGAAGATGTTAGTACGAGGTGTGGGCTTGTGGAGCTCCATGCTTTCTCTGTTTAAAATAGCGAGCAGCAGAACTTATTCTATGTATGTAATTAAAATAAAAATTGTTTTAAGATTTAATCTAATTACTGCAAGATACTGTATGATATGGGCTTATTTGATAGATATCCATGAGTACAAAAACTCAAATTTAAGCATGTGCATTAAGTCTTCAATGATAGGATAAGCTTAAATTATGTTCATGCATATTGTGGATTATTCTGCTTGCAAACTGTGAACACGACTTGCTCTTTTTCGAAGTAATAATTTTTATTTTCTTTTCTCAACGATGAAATGTAGTTGGCATCAAATTTTCTTGCAGATGCATGTTATTAAGTTTCTTTCTTATCATTGTGCAGCTTCTTAGTAACTGTCATGGGGTTGGTGATTCCATGGAGTATGACACTGGGGCTAGTTGATGCCTATTCTGTCTTCGTGAAAAGCCCTTCACGTCAACCTGGAGTGATGACCGTAATTGTTGTAGGAGATTGGGTATATGATCTTCACTAATCCCTCCATTTATGATCTTAAAATTTTACACCGCGTTTGTTAATCGTAGTCATTTACTTCATTGTCAAATCTGTCAGGTTTTGTCATTCCTTTCACTAGGTGCAGCAAGCTCAACTGCGAGCGTTGCGCATATTTTGATGGTTGCAAGTGTTCCACCGTGTCCTGTGAAGATCTGTAGCAGATATTCTCTTTCTGCTGCCATGGCTTTCTTGTCTTGGTTTATGTCTTTTGCCTCTTCTCTCTTTAACTTATGGATCCTTCCTAAGTTATAGCTGTTTGTATATATTGCCTATAATAGCTCTGCAGAATTATACCAATAGTGGAAAATGCGAAGGAAAAAAAAAAGAAAGATAAAAGAACATTGGCTGCCAAAAAATAAGGTGGTATTAGCTTCTTCTTACTTAGTACGATTATGTGACTTGTATGTAACTGTACAGCCATTAAATTAAGATTACAATTATTCTTATAGTTTGATGTTTTGGAAGTATTGACTGTGATTTCTGTACAGAGAGTAGGGACTCTTGATTTTGGGCCTTTGTTGGGTCCAAATCCTAGAAATTGAAACTTGAGAAAAGAAAGGAAAGCTCAAGAGAGCAGCAACGTCAGTACGCCCCAACCCCAGAAGAGTGAAGAAAGAGGTTTAAACAATTGGAAAATTTTACAAGAATAGTCTTAATTATTATTATTATTGGTTTTCTTACAACAATCTTTAACTCTTGATTATTTGGAATAATCCAAACTATAGGGAGTATCTTCTTCAATTGATCCCAAGTAACTGAAATATTTGTTTGAATGGTTAACATTGTCAAAGTTTGTCTCTTCTTTTTTCCTTCCTTTATCTGTTCCCCTCTCATGCCAAGCATTTTGAGAAAATACCCCTGTAGTTGAATTTATTATTATGGAGTAATACATGGTTAGAAACATTCTTGTAAGGAACTTTGGGTACATGAGGTCTCAATGATCTCCAAATTTCGTTTCCTGGAATCATTTAAACCATTTAACTGAAATTTAAAGATCCAACTTTGCAAGGGGCAAGAATCGAATCCTTGTCACAAGGGTGGAAGGGGGGGTCTTCAACCAACTAGGTTAACATTGATTCTTGTATACTGACAATGTATGCAAAATCGAATAATTTATTTGAAATTTCTGGAATGAGTATAAAGAAGAGAAAATTTTCAGTTATACGGGAGGGTTATGTCTTAAAATACGCAAGTGCATCTTACTAATTGTAATGGGCCTCTGGGTTGGGGCTCGGTGCGAGGGCAGCTCAGATGATTTCTTCTTACCTATTGAAAAAGAATCGTTATTATATTCATATAACTAAACAATTATTTTTTGGATAAAAAAATTTGGGTCTTCACCTAGTAATCCAATTTTTCTGTCACAAAAGCCACCTATGCCACACTATCAATCCCACCATTTAGGCCCTATTCTTTTGGGTCCAATTTCAGTTCAACTACTATCCTATGACAATTTTAGTTCAACTCACTTCAGTTCAATACAGTTCAGTTTAATTCAGCTCAATTCAGCCCAAAAGAAAAGGCATTAATACTCTTGTTTCATGGTTTGTGTAGATAAGTTAGAGGTGATCAAATAGCGGGCCGGGTTCAGACCGGGCCAGCCCTAAAAAATATCCCATTAGTCCGGCCGGACAAAAATTCGGGCCAAATTTTTGTGCCCAAAGCCCACTATTTCGGGCCAAAAATAGCGGGTTTTTCGGACCAAAATCTGACCGGGCTGAAATTTAGACTAAAAAGTCATTTTCGGCTTGCCCAAAGTCAAAAAGAAACGGGTCGGGCCCGAAATCGGGCCAAATAATTCTGCCCAAGCCCGGGAAAAATTTGGACCGGACCGGGTTAAATTGATCAGCTCTAAGATAAGTTAAGTGTGGCCAATAAAAAAAGAAGGCAATATTATTCGTTTGTGAGTAGTCATTATTATTATCCTTATCACGAGTTAAATGAGTCAAAACTCGAATTTCCAGTTGAAGAACTATTAGAAATCAGAGAGAAGAAACTCAATTGATGAGTCAACAAGGAAGCTTTCTTGAGAGGAGAGAGTTTAGGAAATAAATTTTATTGTTGAGTAATTTCATGTAATGCAAATGTTTACATTGTAACAATGATTGTAGTAACCAACAATGTACTAATATCATCCTATTTATATTACTAATTACATTTAACAACTAATTATCCTACATTTAAGGAAAAACAAGAGCAGTTATTAAACAGACCTAATTGACTGTCAATTAATGATATTTTTTAAGTCTTACCTTACGAGAAATGTAAAACACTATCAGCTAGGGGGCAGTCTGCCCACTATCAAGGACAATGTTGTGATTTATAAACCCCTGTTTGTGTATCAAAAACACTTGTTATTGATAAACCAACCTATTTATGTGTTTGAGACACTTGTTACTTACAAACAACCCTAATTGGTGTGAATTAAATCTTACTTTTTTTATCAAAAAGTAAGACTGATTTCTTACAAAAAGCAAAGGTTGCATCGATTTGCATGTTTTGGCCAGCTTTTCCCCCAAAAAAGTGCAACTTGATATTTAAGAACCCATATTTGTGTGCTTAAAACACTTGTTATTTATAAATCGACACTTGTTTGTGTGTCTTAGACACTTGTTATATTGAAGCTATCCAAGCTTCTCAAAATACCATCAGCAGCTCAAGAGAAGCAAGCTCCACAGCAGCAACATAAAATCTCAGTCTAACAGAATGCCTAGTCAGCATTTACAGTTAGTTAGGTTGTTAGGAAGTTGTTAGTTTTGTTATCCACATCAGTTTATTCTGATTGGTAAATTCTTTGAATAGAATTATGTGATTGGTTAAGACATGTAATAAGTTGTATATAAACAACTTTGCTGCTGTAAGATTTAATTTTTCATTCAATAAGCTTTCTGATTCTTTCTCTTCTCTTATCTTTCTCTCTCTATTCATCTAAAATGGAAGAAGTTATGTAAAACTTCTTTATGGTATCAGAGCAGGATCATTTGTAAGAGATCCTGAAAATCAAATCAAGCTACAATTCAGTAGCAATTTCGCAAAATTTCTGATCAAAATTCTGAAATCAAATTCAAGCTACATTTCAGTAGCAATTTCGCAAGATTTCTGTTCAAAAAATTCTGAAATCAAATTCAGCTACAACACAGTAGCAATCTCGTAAGATTTCTGTTCAAAATCATCATTAGAATTGCAAAATTCACTATAGAAATCATCAAGCTACAGAGGTCAGTTTTTTTTGCAGATTTAGATTTTGATCTTCAAAACCTGAAATCTTACTTTCTTAGCATCAATTTTTCAATTCCTGAAGAAATTGAAATCTAAATTTGTTCATACTTGTTCAAATTTACTTCATCAATCATGAGTAATTCAGGAAACAATGTCTCAAACAATAATTCCAGCAATAATTCAAACAATAATCCTACTCACGATCCTATATCACCTTATTACATTCATCCGAATGAAAATACTTCTATTCCTTTAATTTCTGAGAAGTTTAATGGTGAATGTTATGGAGAATGGAGGAGGAGTATGATGATTGCGTTGTCTGTGAAGAACAAGTTAGGTTTCATTGATGGAACTCTAACTAAGCCTAGTGCAACTGATCCTAAACACAAAGCGTGGGAAAGATGTAATGATATCATCATATCATACATTTTGAGATCTCTAGAAGCTCCTATTGCTAAAAGTGTTATATATCTTAGCACTGCTGCTGAGATTTGGAAAGATCTTGAGGAAAGATTCTCACAGACCTCAGGACCTCAGTTTTTCCTTCTTCAACAAAATCTGTCTGAAATTTCTCAAGGTTCTGCCTCAATAGCTGATTATTTCACTAAAATAAAAGCTATATGGGATGAATTGAGTGCTATAAGGCCTCTACCAGTCTGTACTTGCAATGGATGTACCTGCAATCTTACACAAGAGTTCATTAAGCAGCAAGAGGAAGATAGATTGATCCAGTTGTTGATGAAATTAGATCTTAAGTATGCAAATGCTAGATCTAATATACTGATGATGCAGCCTTTGCCTAAGCTTTCTTTAGCTTATAGGTTGTTAATACAAGATGAAAAACAACAACAGCAGAATTCTTCTACAAGTGGACAATTGGTGTATGCTAATGCAGCTGATAGCAGTAAAGAAGGTTCAGGTGGAAGGAATTACAAACAGAATGTTAAGTTTGTTTTTCAGAACTCAGGGAAGAAAGTTGTGGTTGGAGGATCTAAAAGACCTTACTGTGATCATTGCAAGAAAGTAGGTCATATAATTGATACTTGCTGGAAGATTCATGGATTTCCACCTCATATCAAGAATAGAAATAAGAGTATGGCAAATGTTGCACAAGGAGATGGAAATGACAACATTGGTGAAGCCAATGTTACTAACATTACAGAAGCACAGTTTGCAAATTTATTGAAGCTTATTTCTGCTCAGCAAACATTCATAACAAATCTGCAAATAGAAGATTCTCCTATTGCTGCAAATGTAGCAGGTACATGCCTTATCACTTGTGCTATTTCCAAATGGATAATAGACAGTGGGGCAACTGATCACATTTGCACAAATCTGACACTATTTAGTTCATATAATAAATTTACAAAGGTGCCTAATACTATCACCATAGCAGATGGCAAACAAGTAGTTGTTGATCACATTAGGACAGTTGATTTTGGCAATGGTATTACATTAGAAAATGTATTACATGTCCCAGGGTTCAAGTTTAATTTGCTCTCCACTCACAAACTATGCAAAGACATGAATTGTGAAGTGACTTTCACTCCTGAATTATGTCTACTACAGGATCCATCCCTTCATCATTCCCTGGTTCTTGGTAGACTTTCATCTGGATTATATGTTGTTGATGAGCATCCCAGTGATCATCAATGTCAAATTGACAACTCAGTTGATTCAGCTTTGCTTGCTCAGTCTACAGATGCCAAGCTGTGGCATCTCAGGTTAGGGCATCTTCCTTTTAATAAATTGCACCTTGTCAATCCTAGTATCATCAATAATGCAGCATGTGATACTATATGTCATATATGTCCCAAAGCTAGACAAACAAGGTTGCCTTTTCATACTAGTTCTACTGTCACAACTAGTTGTTCTGAGTTAGTTCATGTAGATACTTGGGGTCCTAATAAAACTAAGACTCATGATGGATATACTTGGTTTCTTACTGTTATTGATGACTTCTCAAGAAACACATGGACTTTCTTGATGAAGAATAAAAGTGATGCTGTTGGCATTCTTAAAAAAATTTCTAAAATGGTTCCAACACAATACAACACTTGTATTCAATGTTTGAGAACAGATAATGCCAAAGAATTTTGTGAGGGAGACATCTTAGATTTGTTTCATTCAAATGGCATTAGACATCAAAAGACATGTACAGACAGTCCTCAACAGAATGCAGTTGTTGAAAGAAAACACAGACATTTATTGGAAACAGCCAGAGCATTGCTTTTCCAAAGTAGAGTGCCAGTGAGATTTTGGGGTGAATGTTTGCTGTGTGCTACACATCTGATCAACAGGATGCCTTTGAGTTCTATAGGTTTTCATTCTCCCTATGAAAAGCTAAATGGGATTAAACCTACTCTTGAGCATTTAAGGGTTTTGGCTGTTTATGTTCTATTTCTACCTTAAAGGCACACAGAACTAAGTTTGATTCAAGAGCACAATTTTGTATTTTTCTTGGTTATCCACCAGATCAGAAAGCATACAAAGTTATTTGTCTTGACACTGGAAAAATCATTGTCACAAGAGATATCATTTTTCATGAACATCATCTTCCCTTTCATTATTCCACTTCTATTTCTACCCCATCTCCTTCTATATATCTTCCTGTCAATACACCATTTAACATGGCATATAATTTTGATATTCCAGAACCATTTCTTTTTCCTAGTGACACTTACACTACAACTCCTCCCTCATCACCTTCCTTATCTTCACCTCCTAGCCTTATACACACACCTTCTAATTCCTCAAACACATCTACTAACCTCACAGATACATTATCAGCTTCTCAAATACCATCAGCAGAGTCTTTTGTTCCCAGACAATCCATGAGAATCAAAACCAAACCAGGTTACTTGGATTCATATGTATGTCTTGCTGACAATGTATCTAATAATTGGTGTAATATTGTCCAATTTCACCAACTACCATCTTCCATTCAAGCTTTTATTAACCATACGACTGAGGTGACTGAACCAGTCAACTACTGGGAAGCATCACAACATTCAGGGTGGGTTGAGGCTATGAAAAAGGAGTTGGATGCTTTGAATGCTAATAATACATGGGATATGGTTACCTTGCCAAAGCATAAAAAGGCTATAGGGTGCAAATGAGTTTATAAGGTGAAGCTGAAGGCAGATGGCTTAGTAGAGAGACTAAAAGCCAGACTGGTTGCCAAAGGCTTCACACAGAAATATGGCTTAGACTACAAAGAAACATTCTCTCCAGTAGTGAAGATGACAACTATAAGGTGTTTGTTGTCTGTTGCAGCCTGTCAACATTGACCCCTTCATCAGTTAGACATAAATAATGCTTTCCTACATGGCAACCTCATTGAAGAAGTGTACATGAAGGCACTAGAGGGCATTCATAACCCAGACAAGCTTATTTGCAAACTCAATAAGTCCTTATATGGACTTAAGCAAGCCTCAAGGCAGTGGTTTGCCAGGCTTCATGAAGAGTTAGTTCAACAAGGCTATCACCAGTCCAGAAATGATTATTCATTGTTGCTTAAAAAAGCTGATTCATCCATTACAGTGGCAGCAATCTATGTGGATGATATAATCCTCACAGGCTCGGATGAGAGTGAGATCTTGAGGCTTAAACAACATCTACATGATACTTTTAGTATCAAGGATCTGGGACTGTTGAATTATTTTTTAGGCATGGAAGTTACTCACACTTCTGCTGGTATCATTGTCTCTCAGAAGAAATTTAGCAAGGAATTACTTGCTGAATGTGGTTTTGATGTGTCCAAACTAGCTAAAACACCTCTTCCATCTTCTCTTAAACTTTCCTCAGATTCAGGGGTTTTATATTCTGATCCAGAACACTATAGGAGTCTAGTAGGGAAACTAAATTTTCTCACCCATACTAGACCAGACATATCCTATGCTGTTCAAACCTTGAGCCAATATATGCATCAGCCAAGACTCAGTCATCTTGCAGCTTTGCATCATGTTCTAAGGTACTTAGCTCACACCATAGGGAAAGGTATTTTATTGAAGGCAACTGAGCACTTGACTCTCCAGGCTTACTCAAACTCAGACTGGACCTCATGTCCTGATACCAGAAGATCTGTTACCGGATACATCTTGCTTCTAGGTAACTCTCCTGTTTCTTGGAAATCCAAGAAACAATCCACTATTTCTAAATCATCAAGTGAAGCTGAGTATAGAGCTATGGCAGTAGCTGCTGCTGAAATTACTTGGATTGTTAGGCTACTTGAAGAGCTTAATGTTCTTAATCTGCAACCTGTGACACTCAACTGTGACAACCAAAGTGTTCTACACATTGGAAGAAACCCTGTCTTCCATGAGCGCACCAAGCATATAGACTTAGATTGTCACTTTACTAGGGAGAAGGTTCTGCAAGGTCTTCTTGAGCTTAGTTATGTTCATACTTCAGACCAGTTGGCAGATGTTTTTACTAAGCCACTTTGTTCTCCTCAGCATTCTAAGATAATCTCCAAGCTTGGCATGACTACTGATCAGCCATCCCCAAGCTTGAGGGTATTGAAGCTATCCAAGCTTCTCAAATACCATCAGCAGCTCAAGAGAAGCAAGCTCCACAGCAGCAACATAAAATCTCAATCTAACAGAATGCCTAGTCAGCATTTACAGTTAGTTAGGTTGTTAGGAAGTTGTTAGTTTTGTTATCCACATCAGTTTATTCTGATTGGTTAATTCTTTGTATAGAATTATGTGATTGGTTAAGACATGTAATAAGTTGTATATAAACAACTTTACTGTTGTAAGATTTAATTTTTCATTCAATAAGATTTCTGATTCTTTATCTTCTCTTATCTTTCTCTCTCTATTCATCTAAAATGGAAGAAGTTATGTAAAACTTATTTATGTTATTTACAATTCAACCTCTATTTGTGTATGTTAATATGCTACAAGTACAATATTGTCCCTGGTAATGGGCAGGCAACCCTTTATCTAATAGTGTTTTATGGTTGCTCCTTACCATATGGCTAGTTACCTAGAAGGCTAGAATGGATAGAGATGAGGGTGATGAAGATCAGATGCAACTTATAAATCCATTGTAGTTTGTACTAATTACTAAAGACCTACTAATGCAACACTTCAACTGCAAGAAGTTAACGTTACTATTCCCCAATAACACAACAAAAAAAGCGCTCCCATAAAAGTTGGTGCATCGATCCTACTAATTAAATACTCCATATATAGTAATATATTTAAGTAAAGCCAAAACGAAATTATATTATATCAACATATAATTATTTTTTTGAGGGAAATATCAACATTTAATTAAGAATATAAGAATAGATTGTAAGGTGAGGGTAGAATTGACGTAAGTAACGCAAGTCATAAGACAACTGAGTGGTGGAGAATTAATAGTGGTGGTATGAAACGCCAGCAAAGTTGAGGCCTGCCTTTAGTAGTTTTGTCGCTATTCAAATATAATGCATCATATTACATCAGATGTGGGTTTGTCCGGTTGTTGGGTTTTGTTCAGATACCGGATAGTGCCCAATTGCCCATAAGTGGCTCCTTTCTTTATGGTGCAATGAAGCTTCCTAGCCCCTGCATTCCTCCCTCTCTACCACGTAACACTCTTCTCCTTCCCCCCGCCCTTCCTCCCCTATGTATCACCTATTAGCACAAAACTTCTTATCTTTCCATTTTTTTTCGGGCTAGTATATAAATAGACTATGGCTCTGTTTGGTAATACTACTTGAAATGTAGCTGAAACTTATAAGGTAACTGAAACTGATTAGGTATAGCTGAAACTGATAAGGTACCTGATTAGTTTAACTGTTTGGCAGAACTAGTTGTATAAGTTAATTAATTAGTTAAATTTTGTAATTTTTATTATATATGTTCAACACTAATTGTTTTCAATGTATTTAAACAATAAAATAACAATATAAATATTTAAAATTATAGCTCAGTTGAACAAAAATATAATACCTACATTAGGAAATTTCACTACTTCTCCATAAGCAATTATGAAACGAATTTCTTTAAATTTATACTATCATATTATGCGTAGATTCCGTCATAATACAAAAAAAATACGATACTTATAAAATATAATAACATATCATTTTGTACCCCATATTTGACTAGCAATACAGTCACGAACCAAATCCATCTCTTTAGAATTCCCTCTTGAAGTTTCGCTACTTCTGTAATTAACAACGTCTGCGATTTCTTCGTATGGCATATAATCCGGATTATTATCGAGCATACTAAACATAAGGCCATTTGTTGAATTTTTCCGTATTTAGTTATGTAAGGCAAATGTAGCCATTATGACATCAATTTGGCCATTAAAATTGGGTATTCTTCCTTCTAATTTTGTTCTTATTTTGGGCTACCAAAAACAACCAAATTCTTTCACAAAGTTGTTTGAATCAATCCAAATTTCAAAAACCTCCCTTAATATCCTTTACATGTAGGCAAATCATTCATGTAAAATAACTCAATGCAAACCCCAATTGAAATTCATATTATTGGAGACTTAAACCCCCTGAACTCTCGTGTTTTTGCCATTTTGCCATAGGCTATGCCATCAACTGCTCGCCGGAAGTGAATGTCTAAGCCTCAAAGGTGTGGTTGGTGGTGCCAGATTACATACGCTTGCATTGCTGCTTGATGTTCATGGCTCTCAAATTATGTGTTGGTTTGAAAAAAAATTAAAAATAAATATATATAAAAAATATAGCTACTTTAAGTAGCGTTCCAATTTCAATCAGTTTTAGGGACTGAAATTGTATTTCAGTTTTATTCCAAACAAGTATAATCATTTAAGCTAGCTTAAAATTCTTGTACATGTTCATTTAAGCCACCTTGAATAGCTTGTCAAACAGAGCTTATGTTGTGTTTACCTTATACTTCTCCATTTTGTTATACTTCCTCCGTCCTGTTTTAAATGAAACATTGGGTGAAATGACACTATTTATTGATCAATTTTGACTCCAATTTATCGTCATTATCCTTCCTCCGTTCCATAATAAGTGAAACATAGGAATTGGGCACAAGATTTAATAAACATCACTTTCAAAAGCCAAAAAGTCATAAATACCCTTTACTTTATCAAAAGGAGGAGAGAGAAAAGCAAACCACACAAGTTTGTGATGGAAACTCTTGTCATTTTGTCACTTTCTTTTTTCCATTTAAGGTATGTTTCACTTATTTTGAAACGTTCTAAAATAGTAAGTGATTCACTTATTATGGAACGAAGTAAGTATAAAGAAAAACATAGTCAAGTGGGATCTTGATAGATTCGTCTCGATGCATACTATCAAATTATAACTTTTTAATATTTTTTACGTGTGCACAACTAAAGATATTAATGATTAAAGAAGCGCGTTGGGTTGCGTGAAAAAACAAACGTTTCATTTAAAAAAGAACGGAGGAAGTATATAAGTGTAAGAGTAAGGAGATGCACATTTTTTTTAAGGAGTTCATCAGACGAGTAAAAAGATAAAGACTAATAAAAAGAGAGATTTATGTGATGAAAGGATAGAATGATAGATAGAAATTAGAATGGATCCTTTAACCAAAAATAAAAGTCTTACATTCATTGTACAATTTATTTAAAAAAAAGCTCTACATTTATTATAGAAGAAAAGAAGTATAAGAAATTTATTATTCTTCTTTTTTTAATTGTTCCAATGATTCAGACTTCTTATACCTACTCAATCAAGGTAAATATATGGGCTTATTTTTCATGTTATAGGATTTGATTGCCTAGGCCTAGATGTTAATCTAGTTGAGGGGTCGAGAAATGCTTGATACGTTCAGATAATTTTCTTTTATCAAAGGAAAAAAGATCACAAATTAAAAAATGAATAAATTGCATTTCAAAAAACGAGTTTACACGTCATTAGGACCTTTAGGATCGGATTAATGTCAATACCATTAGAATACCTGCTGCTCGCGGTTTGATACGATATATATGGTGGTGGCCCTAAACAACCAAAGGACGAACACCACTAAGAGGGGTATGTATCTTGATAGAAAAGAAAATTCTAGTTTTCTCTAAAAACCTTACTAGATTTAATAATTTTGAGTCTTTGAATAATTTATCAAGATAATCCAAATTAAAAACTTAGCAAGAAAGATAAACTTTCTTATGAAAGAGTTTTACTAGAACATGTTTAAACATCCGATATGAAATATACAAATTAGGTTTTCCAAATAATGGCATCATTACTTTATATGGTTTTTTTTGGTGGAAACTTTATATAATTATGGTATTGATTGTTCTTTATCTCTCTCATATCACATGAGTCTCTCTATATATCTCTCCTCTTACATAGTTACATAGACTATGCAATTATATGAAATGAAGGAAAAGAGAAAAACAAATAAAAGATGTACTTCATTCCTTCCAATACTCCATATAGTTGCAAGACCTACATTTTCTAAAAGTTTTAGATTAGTTGCACACTTGCACAATACTTTATTTGATAACAATAGAAGATCTTTCTATCTCTTCTCCTCACACACAACACTTTAACGGTTGACAAATGTAAAAATCAACTTGCTGCAATTATCTCCTCACATGTTATCAATATGGGCCGTAGTCGACTATTTTGTAAGTCAAAGTTTAGCAAATATTTTAAAACGGGGTTATATCTGAAAAGTACAATGAGAATTATCTTATTTTATCAAAGATAAGGAAGTATTTTAATACAATTGTGATGTGTGCCCACACCAGTCTAGTAGATAAGTAGAGCATATGTGATATGTAGAATGTGTGGCCTTTCATGAAGCTGCACGCCCCTTGGCCCTTGATGAGAAATTGAGAATTGAGAACTGAGAGGTCAGATCTTCCATAACCACTTCATAGCCATAAATCATCTGATGGTCACAATTAAACCACCACAGACGTTATATAACTGATTTAGCTGTGACCCATTTCTCCAACAATTATGAAGATAGCTATATACGTATAACAAAAATACAAAATGATAGAAATGTCTCTACATATTAAATCTAACACAACTCATGGCTTAAAAGCAAAACGGCCATACAAAAAATAATAAATAAAAATTCAACCAGCCATTCCTTAAAAAAAAAAATTCAACCAGAGATACTGTACATGAAAAAATCCTAATCTTATTACTTCTTCGGTTCCTTGAAGATTGCTTCATTAAAGTTTTTCTACTTTATTAAATCTTGGTTGGGTAGAGTTAATGAGAGAAAATTGGTGGGATCAACCTAATCTATGTAAAAAGTAAATTGGTCCTCATTATCATAGAAGTATATGTTAAATATGGGTCTGGACCGCGCCCATCACAAAGAGATAGAGTCCACTTCACAAAATAAATGAAGTTCCACCTTAAAACCATATGGCAATAAGGGGAGTAGCCCCTTTGCATTATAAAGTGAACTCATCTCTCTTCTTTCATCAATGTGGGACACTCACATGTGTTGTGAGTTATACATCATAGGTTCAACAGTGTTGAGGATAACATAATACTGCTTTTGCTACCTTATTTAGGGGTTGAAATTTTGGCACCGGTCGCCCATCCACTTCCATTGGGCACCCCAAATAATTCCTTATATCTTTTTCCTGGGATATACCCAACTCCCGCTTCATCAATTGTTTTGTGTCATCAGGGGTGTTTACTGAAAATTTTATGTATGACTTTTCAAAACTGACTACTTGTCCCGAGATTGCACAAAACGTATTAATGACATACCTCATCTGTTAACAAGTTTTCGTGTCTGGTTTTAAGAAAAATAACACGTCATCCGCAAAAAAAAAAAAGAGATGGGTGACCGATGTCGACGACCTTGAAATCTTGATCCCCTTTATTCCACCGTTCGCCTGAGCCCTATGCATTGCCCTTCCAAAGACCTCCATACATAATAGGAACCGATATGGGGATAAGGGGTCCCCTTGCCGCAATTCCGCTCGAGCTGTGAAGTGGCCGAAATTATTAGCTAGCTTTTCACCAAAAAATGTGAGACTTGCCAATTTCGCTGCGCTCTTTTCGTTGTTGTAGTTATCAGAGCTAGGGTTATATATAAAGGCAGTGCAATTTTTCTTCATCAACAACATACTTTTTAAGAAAAAGAAATTTCCACTCAAAATTTGTTGAGCATAGTTTTTTTTTTGCTAAGTAAGAGATTTATATTCACACCATTAAGATTATACAACCTAATTATTCTCAAATAGGGCAAATCAACTAGGTTGGACTCCCCTACAAAAGAGAATAATCAAAGACAACTATACATTTCCGTCTATATAGTATTATAACTAATTTCCTCAATCCAATTCCTATCTCTTGATGAAGTCTTATGTGGAAGAACACATTGCACTTGTCTCATAACCAGTTGATGCAGCTTTTTAAAAATTACCTCAGGTGTCCAAACCACTTGGTTCCACACTGCCTCATTTCTTGCCCACCATATGTAATACACCAGACCATTTAGCCCTTATAACTTTCTTCCTTATACATGATCTTCTGCTATTTTTCATGTATAACAGCAATCTCTTATACAGTTCTTCAGAGTAATGGATATTCAACCATCTTTTAATCATACTGAGAATAGACTCAACATACTTGCATCTGAAAAACAGATGTTCATGTGTTTCAGTTCCTGCCACACATAGCTGACATTGAGTAGATGTTGTGAGGCCCATTTATACAAGCTTATCTGTTGTTTTTAACTTCCTGTGCATCACCAACCAACAAATGAATATGTGTTTAGGGATGGCTATTCTATTCCAAACAAGCTTATCCCAGTTCACTCTTTCTTTTTCACCCACCATTATCTTGTTATACATTTTCTTTATGTTGTACTGAGTGATTGAGGTCAGGTCCCGCTGTGTATAGAAACTTTTAATCTCTTCCATCACCTTGCATACTTGCCTCCAATACCTGCAACTGTCAGTTGGTGGAACATAGCTCCACCAATCTCCACCTTTGATGTAGACCTCATTTACCCATTTTATCCATGAATTGTCTTGCTTGGCATTGATAGCCCAAACATACTTAGCAAGAGCAGCCTTGTTCTAAGTAATGATATCTCTAATCCCTAGCCCCCCTGTTTGCTTTGAATCACATAAATCTTGCCATTTGATATTCCCTGGTTTGCCACTAAAGCAGTTCCTACTCCACAGAAAAGCTCTACAAATTTGAGCTATTTCTTTCAACACAGCTTTAGGAAGAATGAAGACTTAAGCCCAATATACATGAATACTTATTAGAACATAATTAATAAGTTGAAGCCTCCCTGCATAGGATAGGTTCCTACTACTCCAAACCTTGATCCTTGCCACCATTTTCTCAACTATACCCCTACACTTAGGAGCTGAGATTTTTTTTGAGCAAATTGGTACCCCCAGATACTTAAAAAGTAATTTATTATGAGCAAAACCTGTAGCATCCTGGATTCTTCTTATATCCTCACTAGGAACCCCAACTGTGTAGAAATCTGATTTACTTTCATTTACTTTCAGACCAGAGGTTGCTGAAAAGAGCTGAAAAGCTTGTAACATTGTATACACAGCTGGAAATTTACCACTATAGCACAATATTATATCATCAGGAAAAATCATGTGGTTCAATTCAGCTTTTCTGCATCTAGGATGGAAGGAAAATCTAGGATTGCTCTGAATTTTCTTCATTAATCTAGATAAGTACTCCATGCATATTACAAAAAGAAGGGGTGAAACGGGGTCCCCTTGCCTCAGTCCCCTTCTAGACTCAAATAATCCATTCAAAGAGCCATTCACCATAAGTGTGAATTTAGGAGTCTTAACACAAATCATCACAAGCTTGATAAACTGGCTTGGAAATTGCAAAGCTTGCATCATCTCCTCTAGAAATGACCACTCAATAGTGTCATATGCCTTCCTCGTGTCAAGTTTCATTATGCAACTAGTTTTGACATTATGTCTTCCATAATGTCTAACTAAGGCTATGTTTAGTTCACCTTATTTTTATTGATCTGAACTTATCTGATCTGATCTGATCTGAACTTATTTTTTTCTGATCTGATCTTAACTTATCTGATCTGATCTTATCTTATCTGATCTTATCTGATCTGAACTTATCTGATCTGATCTGAACTTATCTTTTATAAGACATATTATTACTAATATTATTATTACTTTGTATTTCATTACTAGTATTGCTATTACTATCATTTTATTACTATGCACAACTAATAATAATAATAATAAAATAATAATAATAATAATAATAATAATAATAATAATAATAATAATAATAATAATAATAATAATAATAATAATAATAGCATAATTTATTTTTTTTTGAAAAAGAACACATAGTATATGAACATACAATTAAAAATAAAAGAACACATATTTTAGGTTAAAAAAATATATTATTTATGGTAAAAAGAGCATATTGTTCATGTCTAAAGTCCGTTTATAATAAGAATTTAGGTAGTAATGAAAGAACATATAATGATAATAAAAAAAGAACATATTATTGAAAGTGCATACAAAATCTATTTAAAGAACACTTTCTAAAAAAAAAGATAGATGTCCGCTAAAAAAAAAGATAGATGTTACTTTTATATTGATGACATGTTTGAATTTAACTAACAACATGTTTTTTGTTATATCAACCAATTGTTCTTTTTTCATTATAAATAAACCTATAAATATATATAATCATATGATCTTGAACAAAATAGTTAAATATTCTTCTTATATCGTTGTCCTGTTCTGTATAAACTTTATTTTCAAAGATAAGCTGAAATCCCATTTAGGGGGAAATTTGAATGTGATGCCAACACCATTTGGTTATTTCTTGTTATTCATGTTTTATATAAACTAGTAACATATACTTTATATTATTCTGCCAAAATTGTTAAAAAAATAAACATCATATAATATCATCATGTTCTTTACCTGTACAACATCAAAAAGAATATCGCATATCAAAATTGTTAATTAGAACAAATATAAAAAAGAACACGTACAAATGCCAAAAGAACATCCTTCTTCTTGAACGCAAATAGCTTGAAATAGTGATAACAATGATATTTATAATAATAACAACGACAATAACAATAATTACCAATATT